>QFDD01001592.1:0-29062 GCA_006871305.1 Vachellia collinsii | reverse complement strand
ACTTGCAAAATGGTTTTGCCTGCATAAGCACGCTCAAAATATATTTATGATCAGAGCTGTCGACTGCAGATTAGAAACTATGCATACCAGTAGTGAGAAAGAGGAGGACGACAATTACAAATGTCTTTGTTCATCTTCATGAAACCAATGTTTGAAGGATTGGATTTGGTAAGAAGTGAGAACTTTGAGAGAAAACTGTAGAGCGTTTAAGATCCAATTGGATTTGGTAAGGATTGGATCGGACCATTTCAAGTTGTCTCATCACCTGGTTTAAAATCCAATTTAATCACACCAACTTCAGTTCAGTTTGATTCTGTTGTAAAGCTTATTTAGATGAAACTAGATCAGACCAAACCACTCTTCATTGAACTGAACAAACGAATTTTTGCACATCACTCCTTCATGGTTTTGTCTTTATCCCTAATATTTTTCCCTCCATTGTCTAGCAAATCGACTTCCTATGTAATTAATGTGAATTTAAGTGTGTTTGGCAACCCAATAAAAGCATTTTGGATAGCCGAATACTTGTGTTTTGATTAACTTATTTACGTGATTTTATGGAGTTTTAGGTAAATATGTGATATCAGTTTTATCTTGATTTAAGTAAAATGTGATTTTTTAAGTTATTCATGTGGCTACCCAACACCATAAAATTTGCCAAAAACACTTTTAGTGTGGAAATCATGATTTTAAGGTCTAGTAATGAGATTAATCCTAATAGACCAACTCTTAGAAATTAAAAAATATTCTTTAAAATTATTTTTTGCCAATTTTTTTTCTTTGAAGCTATTTTATAAAACTTAATCTAAAAACACCCTTAGTTTATGATTCTAGTAAATCCGAGCGTATAGCGTTTATGCTGATTCCTCCGTCTGACTTGGGCATAATTCATCTGGCTTAAATTTTGCAGTGTTTGCGTGAACAAAAGTGTACGGGAATGCCGGTATCCTTTGCAGGGTTTCGAAGCTCCTTGCCCTTTTCAGGGCTAATCAGGTGCCAATCTCTGGTTTTCTTTTTTGCGCCATCATCTTTGCGATTCTTTCAATTTTGATTTCTTCCTTCTGCTTCTTTCTGTATATTTAGATAACGCACTCTAAAATATCTGAAAAATAGCCGTTTGGGCGGTGGATTTTCTTAGTTATTCGGTGGCTTCTAGCATTTTTGGTATTTTTAGGTGTTGAAGCCATTCCTTAAGATCGGTCGACACAATCCTTATCTTGTAAATTCATTCCTTTGTTTGAAAAAATTAATGAATTCGGTGCATGTGACTTGTTCGACATGGTATGACCTACTCTAGTTGGGATTTTCTCCTACTTGGCTCTCTGAATTCAGAGGGATAGTGCGGTGCATTGCATCGTCATACAATGGAAACTGAAGCTTTATGAAGAAAATGTAGAAAATGAGAATTGTTGATATTGATTATGGTTCCAGAAACTAGAGGAAGGATACGACTGGCACTGAGAATTCAATCCTATTGAGCATCAATGGATTGAATTTTCTTGTTACCCAACTTCTGATATGGATGAGATTAGATTACCTCAACTCATGCTGGACTACTCTTTGAATATCATCACTGGCTTTTTTATTGCATTTATAATGTGCAAAAGTGCTTTCTGTTAATCATTGGTTAATTTCTGTGATTGAGGAGTCAATATAATACTACATTTTACGGAGTTAGGAGAATTACTTTGTTATAAGCAGTTTGGACTCATGGCCATGTAATGTAAAGCAGTCAACAAGAACATTTTCTACCTTCTGATTTCATATGGGTGGCCTGATTGAAACCAAGGCCAACAGGTTTATGAGACTTTCCTTTAATGTCAGCTCTAGGACATAACTGCAGAAGTGATGCAGTTTTGTTAAAATGGAGCAGTAAACTGCACTTTATGTGAAAATTGTGCTCAAGATATTTGTACGCATCTTATGAAATTTTCAGTTATTGACATTCACTTATTCAACATTCGCTTCCACTTCTCACAGACGATTTGAGCAAGAGATGGAGACTGTGATTAACGTGTTGCAACCTGGACCATTGGGAATCATAGAACATAAATTTTCAGCTCAGGAGATTAGTGAGGCTAGAGCTACGGTCCTTAAAGCTGTGGCAAATTGGAAAAGAAACGCCAGCTTAGAGGAAAGAAATATTGGCCTGAAAGACTACATTCAGAAATGAAGAAATTCTGGTGTCAGTGTATTTTTTATTCCTCTGTTTTATTTTTTATTCTGTTTCTTTCCTTAAATTGTTGTAATGGATTGTGCAATGATTAATTGATGATAAATCTGATATTACCGGGAGATTGTTTGTTATTTAGAAGGGTAAGCATTGTTAGTAAAGCCATTTGCATTTAAATTGTGTAGATAAAGGTAATGACCAGTTTTGCTTTTTTTTTTCCCCATGTCCTTCTATCTTCTCTTTGAGAGCGAGCTGAAACACTTCTAATCTCCCATTATATTTTATTGTACGTTCTTGATGGATATTCACTAGCCTACTGCTAAGACAGGGAACACCATTGAGGTTGCAAGGAATGGGTGTTATCACCAAAAAGTTGCACAATAAACTACTAATATGCAATAACAAGTTTCAGTACGGGCAATGATAACGGGTCCATCCTGCTTGCTTACTTATTGTTAACTTTTCTTATGATTGCATTCCTTTCTTTAAAGCTTCATAGTGATTACCAACTGAGAACCATATAATTGACTGGAGGACTCAGGTTCTGATTTGAAAAACCATGGCTATCCGAGCACAAATGAACATTTGATTCATGGCTGCATTGCTTTCCAGTTTTGTAATTTCTTATTGGCGAATTGATACTGGAGCAGCAGACACGATGTTCTTCAATTCAATGTTTGGTTTTGGTTGCCTTTTGGTTTTAAACAGAACATTCTCGGAAAATGTTTTCTGAATGAGTATGGAGTTAATACTTGAAGCATAAGAATAATTATCTTCCTGAGTTCAGTAATTGACACTCCAACCTTAAAAATCACATAACAGGATGCCATGCTTATGAATGGTCGAATTCATTACCGTGGCAGTTGATTATGGATTTTATTTTATTGGCCATCAAAGAAAATATTATTGATGAGTTTCTATCAAAACCAAAACACAAACACAGAACAAAACAAGAAACCAAACAACTCGAAAAACAAAAAGGAAAAAAAACATCTTGGCCGACTGAGAATTGATACTAGAAAAGAAGAGAGTTATTAAGAGAGAGAGAGAGAGATGGAGTATTTCCTTAGGCAGACTAGATTTTATATTTTACATTCCCATATTGTAGATGAATGTGCATTTTTACCCGGCAAAAAAAAAAAAGAATGTGCATTTTTAACATGAGATTTGGGCCTAACGGAAGTATTCTTATAATATAACAAATCAATATTTGAATTCTGATAAAAAATATGCTTGCATTTAATGTTCGACAGTACTTCGAATAAGATTGTCTCTAATAGAAAAATACATATGTGTATAAAAAAAGTGCATCTTTAGATTACTAGATTAAGAAATGTTTCATCTTGATCCCTTTATTTTATAAGAAATTTTTTAGTCTCCTAATCATAACATCATTTAATTTCATTAACAAAAAAAAATGTTGTTCAAATTTAAGTATTAACGTAACATTCAAAGATATTAACATTAAGTTAAATTTCTTAAAATAAAGGAGAGAAAACGTAAATATTTTTAAAAAACTAGGAAAAATGAAGATAAGGTATCGTGTAAGGGATTTTACTATTAAGTTGTCCCACAAATTTATATAATTATTTTTAAGTCTCGTGGAGTTATTAAACATTGAAATAGAGTTGTAATTAACAAAACTCTATCTCAGTGCTTGGAGTTATTAACAGAACTTGATAGTAAATATAAAATTTTGTGAGATTGTTAAATCATAAAATCAATAGACCTCATCGTAATTTTTTCAAAAAACAAGTGGATTAAATTGTACTTTTACCCAAAAAAAAAAAGAGGAAAGAATCAAACTGAGAATTTATTTTTCAACGCAGTGTGTTGAGCGTCGAACCTGGAAGATGGAGAAGAGTGAGGAAAAGAAAAGCAATATCAGCCGCAGAAGCTTTGCAAGAGATGCAATCAATCTTACGATCCTACTTCCAACACTTCCACGTCTTGCCGATTCCATATTTCCTTCTTCGTTTGTCGGCGTCACGACGATCAAAAGAGGTACCTTCCATATTTGTCTATCGATTCTGCAACTCACATGCGATTGAATTACTACCTAAGTTCTTCGTGAAATGAAATATTGGAATTCTTATCATGTGATGGATTTCCCTTATCCTCTGTTTCTTCCCAATACACGTATTTCGGCAATCGCCTCCATTTGTGTCATCTGCCACTCGTTTCAAGTACGAATTGTTGCAATTACTGGGGAAAAACTATAGATTCCATACCATGTGAAAATTGTATGAGTAGCGTGTGCTTTTAATTAAAAAAAAGGTCTGTTTGGGGTATTTACGGGATTTTGTAGTTGGTTTCCGATTTTATTTTCTTCCTAATTTCTTGCTTTCTATCTGTTTGAATTTCCCCCTTATGGTGCATATATGTGTGAGAAAAAGTAGACTATAATACTTTGATCTCCTGGATTTTTGCTCCAGTTTTCGAAATTTATAACAGAAGGAGTTTGTTTCATCTCCAAAAAGAAAATCAGAGAGGCTTGTTTAAGACTATAGTTTATGTATGTATAGGATTTTTACGGTTTCAAGGGAGGTTTTGTAGAACAATTAGAAAATGCAGTGGGAGATTGGAGTAGTTTATGCTACTTGAGAAGAAAAAATAAAAGAATAAGTTCCCTTATTTAGATTGATGTCATGGACAATGTTGTAAGTTGTCGATTGTAATAGAATAATTTTATCCCTTACATTTATATAATTTCCAACTTTTCTTTTTCCCTAACAAGAGCAATTGGAGGTGGAAGTAGTGTGGTTTTAGGATGCAAATTTTGAGGAATTCACAGCATATTATGTGTTTGCAGTTCACAGCATTTTGGTTCTTGTAATTATGGTTTTAATAAATTTATACATCAGCGTTGGCAATCATATAGCTCATGATTTGGAGTTCAGATCATGTTAAATGAATTCCTTTTTTTTTTTACTTTGTGTAGTGTTTTAGTGTTTCATTATGATGGCACCCTCTACTATTCCAGAGAAAGTGACAGGGGAAATGAAACCGAATAACACCCCTTAATTCAGCTATGTTCGCGTGAAAGAACTAAATACTGACACTAAGGGAAATAACAATGTAACACTTGAATACAGGATTCAGCAACATATAGAAAATTACACTGAGACAGATATACGAAGTCATAGAGATACATAGAAATATAAACAAGAATGCGTACTAGTACTTTAGTTTCTAGCACTCCCCACAGACTATTCTAATGTTTCCCACATATTTTCCATTGTAATACTTTTTTTGTCAAATACTCTGTAACTGTCACTTTCATTCCAACTCAACCCCACGAGTTCAGTGACTTCCTGGCTTTTTTTTTCCCTTTTTTAATTTGTTTACCTTTCAAATTTCTCTAATCTCTAGTTTTTTCTGGTTTTTTGTTTCATTTGCTCTCCTTTTCTTTTCTTTTTTCTTTCTTTCTTTCTTTCTTTCTGGTTTTGTTTGGCATGGGTTTTTCCTCCAATTTCATTATGTAGTTTCTTTCATTTCAGCATGGCTTAAGCTAGAAAATTGGACTCTTCTAATACAACAGTAACAAAATAGAGCCTCATTATTGTAAAATATTCAAGGTTATGTACCACAAAACAGTGTACCAAGTAAGCCCACCTCAGATCCAGAGACCACACATTATGGTAAAGCGTCATGTCAGGATAAGAATTCTATTTAGGAATTTGCTTTTGGTTTGTAACTTTAAGTCTCCAAGCTTGAATTGTTTTTCCTATCACAAGGGAAGAATTTTTTGAAAACAAAAGGGTTAAACTACTGAAGGAATTCAATTTTTTTTATTGTAATCGTTACCTTAGAAACTAGCAGAGTGACTGTTGGGCAATTTCCATTAAAATCTGCCTCATAGCATATTAATCTCAGCACACAATTGATGCAGGATGCGCGAGCATCAAGAATTACAAGCTAAAGATGAAATTATCTCTATTTTTGTTTGGCTTAAATTTTGGAGCTTGTTTCTGGTCCAAAAACAAAAAAGATCTGGAGCTTGTTGAACGACCTACATGCACCCAAGAAAACACTAAACCTAACAATTTGATGGTCCTGCATCTACAGCCATTTGCTATTGATCCTACGTCTGCACTTCCATTGCTGATCTTATAAATAGCAAGGACCAGATAAAGCGTTATTGATGCAGGACTAGTAAAGCAATAAAGGTGTAACCGGAATGTGAGGGAAAAGGGAAGAGAGACAGCATGTAGCTTTAGGTTTGTTAACCAAGGTATTGTCGAACTAAAATTATTTCTTATTCCATAATATTACTTTCTTAGCACTCAAAACTCCATAAGTCTGCTCCAAATTCTACTACATAAACTTCTTAAAATATGTTTCATTTTTTCTTTCTTTTCTTTTCTTTTCGTTCTTGTTTTTTTCCTGATATGTTGATTGGCATCCATTTACGTTACATCAACTTAGGTTCTGTCATCATTATCTCAAGTTCTCAAGCAGCTGCACGTTTTCTACTTCGTTCAAACACTTCAAAATTGTACAAGTCTTGTATTAATGGGTTGAGGCTCAGTGGTACTATGTTTCTCGTGTTGAAAATTTGAGTTCAAATCCTAATCAGATTCAAAGTTAACCTAAAAAATATTGTAAACCGATTAACTTTGTCCAAATGATACCAGAGTTGTCTTCAAGATCAGGGGTGAAAAATGTGATTCTAAATCCTAACTTAAGCCAACCAAAAAAAGGCTATAGGCTATGCATCATTGATGATTATGAATCATGTAGACTTGTTGCCATCTCATTGTTTTGTCCCCGCCCCTAATTTGGAAATTTAGAAGGAAACTGAAAAGTCTTCCCTGAAATTTCTTTCTTCCAACAATATTTCTTCTGCTTGTTTCAGTGTCTTATTGTTCCGTATGTATTTGAGACACAATTCACTAGCAATAGTGACGTTATATGTTTTATGCTAAGCTTATTTGCCTCTGTCAATGCTCAAGGGTTATAATCTGTAATACCTTAAACTAAATAAAGCAGAGTATGATAATTTATGCTCCCCACTGGCTGTATACATACTCCCATATCTCTAATAAAAATCTGAAGAAGAAAAGTTTATAATATGTGATATATATCACTGCGATCTTAAGATCTTGTTATAATTGATAAGATGCCTTAGATTTAGACATTCTTGACACTCTATAAGCTACAGAGCATGCCTACTGCTGTATACTACTGTCTGTATACATACTCCCATATTTCTAATAAAAATCTGAAGAAGAAAAGTTTATAATATGTGATATACATCACTGCTATCTTAAGTTCTTGTTATAATTGATAAGATGCCTTAGATTTAGACATTCTTGACACTCTATAAGCTACAGAGCAAGCCTACTGCCTGTTATATACGGCGATATTGTCCCGTTTCATGAATATATGACCGCTGACCATATTGGCTGCTCTGCTGGGTCCAAGTAGCTCATTCTACGAGCATCCACCTCTTAATTAAAGCATCGTTGTTATAAACCCATGTCTAAAGGGAAAAGATCTATCTTGAAAAACTATCGTATTATTTAGGAGAGCATGTTAACAACACTTATGAAATTCTCATACATGGGACTTGTAACAATTCTACCCTTTTTGAGAACCAGCACAACCGATATTTCCAAACAGCATTTCACCTGGCTTTCTACATATTAGAATCCTTTATAGATAGCCTTTACCATGAGCATCCACATCTCAATGGAAGCAACTTCATTATAAATAGTCTACATTATGGCTGAATCTCAAGAATCTATTACTTCTTATTCTCAAGAATCTCAAGATTTATCATTTTTTTTCAAACTAATATATGTAACTTATAAATCAATATATAATTTAATGATACACATAAGTATTTCAGAATATATATTATAATTAAGTAACTTATTTAGTTTTTTTTAACCTCTTGAAGATTAAAAAAAAAAAAAAGGTCAACTGTCTGATGTTATATTAAGAGAGCCCTTGACTTATCAACACTCAATGGTTTGTGAGCCTCCCTGAGCAGTAAAATTTTCCATCTTCCAATAATCCAACCAATCGTTCGGGAGCCGTCATTATTAGTGATGACACTTTCACCTAACCAAAATTCTGGTTGGATAACGAGGGTGGATGCTCGACTCAACTAGCATTCGCTGATTGAGAACATCAAAAATTTCTTCATATAATTGATAGGAGCATGAACCAATATCTAAATCATAAAAAAGAAAAAAAAAATTGGCAGAGTAAATTATTGAGGAACTTTGTGCTTGAACGTTCAATCTCAGTTGCCACCATGCAGTTTCAACCTCGGGAGAGAGAGAGGAAAGAGAATTGAAAGCTGGCGACAAGATTGAGAAAGTCGGCACCTGCATTTGGTACTTATTAGCCATTGTATTGTGACTAATTTGCTCTTTTAGTACAGTTGGCCCTTGTCTAAAATCTAATGGTGTTAACGGAACAACGTTAGATGATTTAGTAAAGAGAGAAAAAAGATACAAGTGTTGAGGGAAAAATATATGCATCTACTTGCAAAATGGTTTTGCCTGCATAAGCACGCTCAAAATATATTTATGGTCAGAGCTGTCGACTGCAGATTAGAAACTATGCATAGCAGTAGTGAGAAAGAGAAGGACGAGAATTACAAATGTCTTTGTTCATCTTCATGGAACCAATGTTTGAAGGATTGGATTTGGTAAGAAGTGAGGACTTTCAGAGAAAATTGTAGAGCGTTTAAGATCCAATTGGATTTGGTAAGAATTGGATCGGACCGTTTCAAGTTGTCTCATCACTTGGTTTAATATCCAATTCAATCACACCAGCTTCAGTTCAGTTTGATTCTATTGTAAAGCTTATTTAGATTAAACTAGATCAGACAAAACCACTCTTTGTTGAACTGAATTACAAACGAATTTTTGCACATCACTCCTTCATGGTTTTGTCTTTATCCCTAATATTTTTCCCTCCATTGTCTTGCAAATCGACTTCCTATGTAATTAATGTGAATTTAAGTGTGTTTGGCAACCCAATAAAAGCACTTTTGGATAGCCGAAATATTGGTGTTTTGATTAACTTATTTTCCTGATTTTATGAAATTTTAGGTAAATATGTGATATGAGTTTTATCTTGATTTAAGTAAAATATGTCTTTTTTGAAGTTATTCATGTGGCTACCCAACACCATAAAATTTGCCAAAAACACTTTTAGTGTGGAAATAATGATTTTAAGATAGAAAAATATGGTTTTCAAAAGCTAACTTTTTGAGCATGAGTTATTTTTTAAAATATATATTTTTTTAATAAATACTGGAATTATTACTTCAAGCAAAACTTATAACCAAAAAAAAAAAACCTCCTAACCTTACTCAACCTTCACTTTGGAGAAAAAGGATGGGGTTGGTCAAAGAGACAAAAATTACCTTCTAAGTCATGAGCCATTTTAAAAAAAAAAAATGATTAGTTAGAGTATTCTTACATCTAGTAATGAGATTAATCCTAATAGGCCAACTCTTAGAAATTAAAATATATTCTTTAGAATCATTTTTTACCAATTTTTTTTTCTTTGAAGCTATTTTATAAAACTTAATCTAAAAACACCGGTTTTTTTCCTGCGGTACTATGAACAGTAAAACATTTTATCTATATGCTACACTTCACAAAAAATTTACCTATATGCTGCATTTTCTTGAAACTCGTTCAGGTGGTGAACGAGTTTCAAGAAATTTTAAGCAAACTCGTTTAGCACCTGAACGAATTTGATATTTTTATATTTTTTTTAAATTTTTTTTTGGAACTCGTTCACTTGGTGAACGAGTTCCAAAAATTTTAATTATTTTTTTAATAAAAAATATTAAAAAAACGAAAAAAGAAATAATTTTTAATAATTTTTTTTAAATAATTAATAATTATTTAAAAAAATATTAAAATTATTTTTTTGTTTTTTATATTTGTTTGATAATATTTAGGTAAAAGGATAGGGATGAAAAATGAAAGGCAATGATTTACAATTTCTCTCTTCTCTCTCTTTTTTAAATTATAAAAGGCAAGTGAATAAATTTGAAATTGAAAAATAATTTATGCGTTGATTCAATATCCCCTAGATATTGATAATATTTAGGAAGGGGATATTGAATCAACGCAAAAATTATTTTTCAATTTCAAATTTATTCACTTGCCTTTTGTAATTTAAAAAAGAGAGAGAAGAGAGAAATTGTAAATCATTGCCTTTCATTTTTCATACCTATCCTTTTACCTAAATATTATCAAACAAATATAAAAAACAAAATATATTAAAAAAGAAAAAAAAATAATTTTAATAATTTTTTAAATAATTATTAATTATTTAAAAATTTTATTAAAAATTATTTTTTTTTTCGTTTTTTAATATTTTTTATTAAAAAAATAATTAAAATTTTTGGAACTCGTTCACGAAGTGAACGAGTTCCAAAAAATTTTTAAAAAAAAATAAAAATATCAAACTCGTTCAGGTGCTGAACGAGTTTGATTAAAATTTCTTGAAACTCGTTCACCACCTGAACGAGTTTCAAGAAAGTGCGGCATATAGGTAATTTTTTTGTGAAGTGTAGCATATAGATAAAATGTTTTACTGTTCATAGTACTGCAGGAAAAAAAACCAAAAACACCCTTACTTTACGATTCTAATAAATCCGAGCGTATAGCGTTTATGCTGACTCCTCCGTCTGACTTGGGCATAATTCATCTGGCTTAAATTTTGCAGTGTTTGCGTGAACAGAAGTGTTCGGGAATGCCGGTATCCTTTGCAGGGTTTCGAAGCTCCTTGCCCTTTTCAGGGCTAATCAGGTGCCAATCTCTGGTTTTCTTTTTTGCACCATCATCTTTGCGATTCTTTCAATTTTGATTTCTTCCCTCTGCTTCTTTCTGTATATTTAGATAACGCACTCTAAAATATCTAAAAAATAGTTGCTTGAGCGGTGGATTTTCTTAGTTGTTCGGTGGCTTCTAGCATTTTGGTATTTTTAGCTGTTGAAGCCATTCCTTAAGATCAGTCGACACAATCATTACCCTGTAAATTCATTCATTTGTGGGAAAAAATTAACGAATTCGGTGTATGTGACTTGTTCGACATCGTAAGTACCTACTCTAGTTGGGATTTTCTCCCATCGGCTCTCTGAATTCAGATGGTTAACATGGTGGATTGCATCATCATACAATGAAAACTGAAATTTTATGAAGAAAATGTAGAAAATGAGAATTGTTTATATTGATTATGGTTCAACAAACTAGAGGCACTGAGAATTCAATCCTATTGAGCATCAATGGACTGAATTTTCTTGTTACCCAACTTCTGCTATGGATGGGATTAGATTACGTCAAGTCATGCTGGAGGTACTCTTTGAATATCATCACTGCCTATTTTATTGCGTTTATAATATGCAAAAGTGCTTTCTGTTAATCATTGGTTAATTTCTGTGATTGAGGAGTCAATATAATACTACATTTTACGGAGTTAGGAGAATTACTTTGTTATAAGCAGTTTGGACTCATGGCCATGTAATGTAATGCAGTCAACGAGAACATTTTCTACCTTCTGATTTCATTTGGGTAGCCTGATTGAATCCAAGGCCAATAGGTTTATGAGACTTTCCTTTAATGTCAGCTCTAGGAGGTAACTGCAAAAAGTGATACAGTTTTGTTAAAATGGGGCAGTAAGCTGCACTTTATGTAAAAATTATACTCAAGATATTGTATGCATGTTATGAAAGTTTCAATTATTGACGTTCACTTATGCAAGATTTCTTTCCACTTCTCACAGACGATTTGAGCAAGAGATGGAGACTGTGATTAACGTATTGCAACCTGGACCATTGGGAATCATAGAACATAAATTTTCAGCTCAGGAGATTAGTGAGGCTAAAGCTACGGTCCATAAAGCTGTGGCAAATTGGAAAAGAAACGCCAGCCTAGAGGAAAGAAATATTGGTCTGAAAGACTATATTCAGAAATGAAGAAATTCTGGTGTCAGTGTATTTTTTATTCCTCTGTTTTATTTTTGATTCTGTTTCTTTCCTTAAATTGTTGTAATGGATTGTGCAATGATTAATTGATGATAAATCTGATATTACCGGGAGATTGTTTGTTATTTAGAAGGGTAAGCATTGTTAGTAAAGCCATTTGCATTTCAATTGTGTGGATAAAGGTAATGACCAGTTTTGTTTTTTTCTTCCCCCAAATGTCCTTCTATCTTCTCTTTGAGAGTGAGCTGAAACACTTCCAATCTCCCATTATACTTTATTGTACGGTCTTGATGGATATTCACCAGCCTACTGCCAAGACAGGGAACACCATTGAGGTTATAAGAAATGAGTCTTATCCCAAAAAGTCGCACAATAAACTATCATTATGTAATAACAAGTTCCAGTATAGAAAAACGGGTCCATCCTGCTTACTTACTTATTGTTAACTTTTCTTATGATTGCATTCCTTTCTTTAAAGCTTCATAGTGATTTCCAAGTGAGAACCATATAATTGACTGGAGGACTCAGGTTCTCTGATTAGAAAAACCATGGTTATCCCAGCACAAATGAACATTTGATTCATGGCTCCATTGCTTTCCAGTTGTGTAATTTCTTATTGGCGAATTGATACTGGAGCAGCAGACACGATATTCTTGAATTCATTGTTTGGTTTTGGTTGCCTCTTGGTTTTAAACAGAACATTCTCGGAAAATGTTTTCTGAACGAGTATGGAGTTAATACTTGAAGCATAAGAATAATTATCTTCCTAAGTTCAGTAATTGACGCTCCACCCTTAAAAATCACATAACAGGATACCATGCTTATGAATGGTCGAATTCATTACCGTGGCAGTTGATTATGGATTTTATTTTATTGGCCATCAAAGAAAACATTATTGATGAGTTTCTATCAAAACCAAAACACAAACACAGAGCAAAACAAGAAACCAAACAACTCGAAAAACAAAAAGGAAAGAAAACCTCTTGGCCGACTGAGAATTGATATTAGAAAAGAAAAAATCAAACAACTCGAAAAACAAAAAGGGAAAGAAAACCTCTTGGCCGACTGAGAATTGATACTAGAAAAGAAACAGAGTTATTGAGAGAGAGAGAGACAGAGAGATGGAGTGTTTTCTTAGGCAGACTAGATTTTATATTTTACATTCCTATATTGTATTTGTAGATGCATGTGCATTTTTAACATGAAATTTGGGCCTGACGGAAGCATTCTTATAATATAATAAATTAATGTTTGAATTCTGATAGAAAAAATATTTATATTTAATGTTTGACAGAATTTCGAATAAAATTATCTCCAATGAAAAGATACATATGTATATAAAAAAAGTGCATTTTTAGATTACTAGATTAAGAAATGTTTCATCTTGAACCCTTTATTTTATAAGAAATTTTTTAGTCTCCTAATCATAACATCATAAATTTCATTAACAAAAAAAAATGTTGTTGAAATTTAAGTATTAACGTAACGTTTAAAGATATTAACATTAAGTTAAATTTTTTAAATTAAAGAGAAAAAGTAAATATATTTATAAAAACTAGGGAAAATAGCAATAAGATCATATGTAAGAAATTTTACAATTAAATAATCCCATAAAATCACATAATTATCTTTAAATCCCATAAAATTATTAACACACAAATATAGTTATAATTAATAACTCAACATGTCAAATGTCTATGTCTGGAGCCGTTAAACTGTGGGATTTCATCATAACCCCCCCCCCCCAAAAAAAAGAAAAGGATTAAACTGAGAATTTATTTTTCTAACTCAGTGTTGAGCGTCGAACCTGGAAGATGGAGAAGAGTGAGGAAAAGCAATATCAGCCGCAGAAGCTTTGCAAGAGATGCAATCAATCTTACGATCCCACTTCCAACACTTCCACGTCTTGCCGATTCCATCCTTCCTTCTTCGTTTGTCGCCGTCACGACGATCAAAAGAGGTACCTTCCATATTTGTCTATGGATTCTGCGACTCACATGCGATTGAATTACTACCTAAGTTCTTCGTGAAATGAAATATTGGAATTCTGATCATGTGATGGATTTCCCTTATCCTCTGTTTCTTCCCAATACACGTATTTCAGCAATCGCCTTCATTTGTGTCATCTGCCACTCGTTTCAAGTACGAATTGTTGCAATTACTGGGGAAAAACCATAGATTCCATACCATGTGAAAATTGTATGAGTATCGTGTGCTTTTAATTAAAAAAAAGGTCTGTTTGGGGTATTTACGGGATTTTGTAGTTGGTTTCCAATTTTATTTTCTTCCTAATTTCTTGCTTTCTATCTGTTTGAATTTCCCCCTTATGGTGCATATATGTGTGAGAAAAAGCAACTATAATACTTTAATCTCCTGGATTTTTGCTCCAGTTTTCGAAATTCATAACAGGAGTTTGTTTTATCTCCAAAAAGAAAATCAGAGAGGCTTGCTTAAGACTATAGTTTATGTATGTATAGGATTTTTACGGTTTCAAGGGAGGTTTTGTAGACCAATTAGAAAATGCAGTGGGAGATTGGAGTAGTTTATGCTACTTGAGAAGAAAAAATAAAAGAATAAGTTCCCTTATTTAGATTGATGTCATGGACAATGTTGTAAGTTGTCGATTGTAATAGACTAATTTTATCCCTTACATTTATATAATTTCCGAATTTTCTTTTTCCCTAACAAGAGCAATTGGAGGTGGAAGTAGTGTGGTTTTAGGATGCAAATTTTGAGGAATTCACAGCATATTATGTGTTTGCAGTTCACAGCATTTTGGTACTTGTAATTATGGTTTTAATAAATTTATACATCAGCGTTGGCAATCATATAGCTCATGATTTGGAGTTCAGATCATGTTAAATGAATTCCTTTTCTTTGATTTTGTGTAGTGTTTTAGTGTTTCATTATGATGGAACCCTCTACTATTCCAGAGAAAGTGACAGGGGAAATGTAACTGAAAAAAACCCATAATTCAGCTATGTTCGTGTGAAAGAATTAAACACTGACACTAAGGGAAATAACAATGTAACACTTGAATACAGGATTCAGCAACATATAGAAAATGACACTGAGACAGATAGACGAAGTCATAGACATACATAGAAATATAAAAAAGAATGCGTAGTAGCACTTTAGTTTCTAGCACTCCCCACAGACTATTCTAATGTTTCCCACATATTTTCCATTGTAATCCTTTTTTTGTCAAATACTCTGTAACTGTCACTTTCATTTTCTTCCAACTCAACCCCACGAGTTCAGTGACTTCCTGGCCTTTTTTGTCCCTTGTTTAATTTGTTTACCTTTCAAATTTCTCTAATCTCTAGTTTTTTTTGGTTTTTTGCTTTCATTTGCTCTCTCGTTTTCTTTTCTTTCTTTCTTTCTTTCTGGTTTTGTTTGGCATGGGTTTTTCCTCCAATTTCATTATGCAGTTTCTTTCATTTCAGCATTGCTTAAGCTAGAAAATTGCACTCTTCTAATACAACAGTAACAAAATAGAGCCTCATTATTGTAAAATATTCAAGGTTATGTACCACAAAACAGTGTACCAAGTAAGCCCACCTCATATCCAGAGACGACACATTATGGTAAAGCGTCATGTCAGGACAAGAATTCTATGGGGACTTGATGTATGTCCTTTGGAAATATTTAGGAATTTACTTCTGGTTTCTAACTTTAAGTCTCCAAGCCTGAATTGTTTTTCCTATCACAAGGGAAGAATTTTTTGAAAACAAAAGGGTTAAACCACTGAAGGAATTCAATTTTTTTTATTGTAATTGTTACCTTAGAAACTAGCAGAGTGACTGTTGGGCAATTTCCATTAAAATTTGCCTCATAGCATATTAATCTCAGCACACGATTGATGCAGGATGCGCGAGCATCAAGAATTACAAGCTAAAGATGAAATTATCTCTATTTTTGTTTGGCTTAAATTTTGGAGCTTGTTTCTGGTCCAAAAACAAAAAAGATCTGGAGCTTGTTGAACGACCTACATGCACCCAAGAAAACACTAAACCTAACAATTTCATGGTCCTGCATCTACAGCCATTCGCTATTGATCCTACGTCTGCACTTCCATTGCTGATCTTATAAATAGCAAGGACCAGATAAAGCGTTATTGACGCAGGACTAGTAAAGCAATAAAGGTGTAACCGGAATGTGAGGGAAAAGGGAAGAGAGACAGCATGTAGCTTTAGGTTTGTTAACCAAGGTATTGTCGAACTAAAATTATTTCTTATTCCATAATATTACTTTCTTAGCACACAAAACTCCTCAAGTCTGCTCCAAATTCTACTACATAAACTTCTTAAAACATGTTTCCTTTTTCTTTCTTCTCTTTTCTTTTCTTTCTTGTTTTTCTCCTGATATGTTGATTGGCATCCATTTACGCTACATCAACTTAGGTTCTGTCATCATTATCTCAAGTTCTCAAGCAGCTGCTCGTTTTCTACTTCGTTCAAACACTTCAAAATTGTACAAGTCTTGTATTAATGTGTTGAGGCTCAGTGGTACTATGTTTCTCGTGTTGAAAATTTGAGTTCAAATCCTAATCAGATTCAAAGTTAACCTAAAAAATATTGTAAACCGATTAACTTTGTCCAAATGATACCAGAGTTGTCTTCAAGATCAGGGGTGAAAAATGTAATTCTAAATCCTAACTTAAGCCAACTGAAAAAAGGCTATAGGCTATGCATCATTAATGATTATGAATCATGTAGACTTGTTGCCATCTCATTGTTTTGTTCCCGCCCCTAATTTGGAAATTTAGAAGGAAACTGAAAAGTCTTCCCTGAAATTTCTTTCTTCCAACAATATTTCTTCTGCTTGTTACAGTGTCTTATTGTTCCGTATGTATTTGAGACACAATTCACTAGCAATAGTGACGTTATATGTTTTATGCTAAGCTTATTTGCCTCTGTCAATGCTCAAGGGTTATAATCTGTAATACCTTAAACTAAATAAAGCAGAGTATGCTAGTTTATGCTCCCCACTGGCTGTATACATACTCCCACATCCCTAATAAAAATCTGAAGAAGAAAAGTTTATAATATGTGATATATATCACTGCGATCTTAAGATCTTGTTATAATCGATAAGATGCCTTAGATTTAGATATTCTTGACACTCTATAAGCTACAGAACAAGCCTACTGCTGTATACTGTCTGTATACATTCTCCCATATTTCTAATAAAAATCTGAAGAAGAAAGTTTATAATATGTGATGTACATCACTGCGATCTTAAGGTCTTGTTATAATTGATAAGATGCCTTAGATTCAGACATTCTTGACACTCTATAAGCTACAGAGCAAGACTACTGCCTGTTATATACGGCGATATTGTCCCCTTTCATGAATATATGACCGCCGACCATATTGACTGCTCTGCTGGGTCCAAATAGGAAGGAGGTTGAGTTTCTTTAAGTAAGATCTTGAATTTAAATTTGAATTCAAATTGTGTGAGTAAAAAGGGAAAAAAAAAACTAGCATGAAAGGATTAGTTTGGCCATTGCCATTTTAGGTGGTTATGATCTTCGTGTTGCTCTTTTTCTTTCTTATTTGTGAAGGTACTATGAACTGGGGCCCAATGACCTGCCGTATGCGGCCAAGTTCTACGACTGTTGTGGGGCTGAGGACCCAGAGGCATCTGGCTGCACCACCAACTATCATGTCTCATATGATGATGACTGATGTAATATCTCATCCCTTTTCTTGTCGGTATTTGACAGTCTCCTAGTGCCATTCATGTATCTTTCTCACTGTTGTATAGATATCATTTTTCAAATTTCTTCAGCTACACTTTTGTTATCCAATGGAAAGTTTAATTATTAGTAACACTCTCTGTGTTTATTAATTTTTTTTTTTTGGTGAACGGTTTTGCAATATCTCATGAATATCTGTGGTCTGGTCTGCTCTGGTCCCCATCCTGATAAGAAAAAGGAAAAAGGTTGTGGGAGTGGGAGTGGTGGGGTGTGTTGAAATGCTTTACTTTTACTTTAACATGGCTGATTGCTTTTTGTTTCTTTGCTAACTTGGAATGTGAGAAATAGCCGTATTTAGGACCTTATTTGATATGTACCATTTTATCTCTCCAAAGACTCTTGTGCCCTTCGTGGTACCAGGTTTAGGGATCAATGCCTGCATCCTAAAAAAAACACAAAAGAAAAGGAAAGTACTATCTCTATCTCTCTGCATGAATTCTGAAGCTGTGGATGAAGCAGGAGATTTAATTCAACTGGCATGAGGAGGAAAAAAAAAACCTAATTACATAGCAAGCAGGGCATTTTTCGGTTATAAAAAAGAGCAGGACATTAACAGTCTCTTTCATTTATTTTTTGTTATTTCTTACCGAGGGAATGAGCTTTTCCAATTTTATTAGAACATACATGTGTCGATAATTCCCTTGCCTTTTCATTCCTAACTCCAAATTTTTACCTCCTAAATGGGACTTGAATTATATGCACTGAGATTAAGAAAGAATCATCAAGGATCTCGTTCCTTGGCAGGCTTTAGTTGCAAGCTTTTTAAAAATCAATTGCAAATTGTCAGAAATTAGTTGTGTAAACTAGTCATTAGCTGCTTGTTGCTCTCCGTCCATTTACAATTGATATTTGACAATCTATGACTAACTTTTAACAATTTACAAGGGAGAATCTGAGTTACAAAGAAACGTAAAGGAGAACGAAAGAAACCAGCAGTTGCTAGAGTCCAGTTTGGAGGTTAAGAAGGGGGGTGACGAGTTGGTGATAGCCCAGAGGCGACAATTCAATCTGCATCGTCCCTTGAATAAATATCCCACACATGATCATTCTGAACGCTCCGTTGCTTTGGGATGATCGCATGACTTATATTTAATATAGAGAGAGTAGGGATATGCATCGACTAGACTGAACCGAGATTGGGAGGTCTGGTCTAATCTATATACAGCGTCAGCCCAACAGTCAGATTAGACTAGATTGATCTGTTTGAACTGTTTCAGACAGTTTAAGGATTTTAAAGAATTTTTTTTTATTTTTCCCCTTTTACAAAAAGCAAAATTGTAATATAATAATACAAAATTAACATAGAAAAAATTTAAAATCATATTCAAATTATAAAATAAGTATTATTATCATCATAAGATAATAAAATTTAAATATAAATTGATGATCTTCACCATTTAACAACAATAAATATCATTATCATCATAAAAAAAAATTAAAAATAAATAAGTAAAAAGCAACTTGGATCATACCGCATATGACTAATTGGTCTAACCCGACAAATCAACCAGGTAACTTTGGGTTGGATTAGACCACCATATTTTTACACATGAGACTCAAAGAAATGTCATTTTCCCAAGGGTGAATGGTGAGAGAGAAGGAGCATGAATTGGGCAATGGGAGGAGAGCAGGTGAAGGATGATAAATAGTCATGGAAGAAGAAGGACAGGCAAAGGGGATATGTGCATGTGGCACAACACATGGCTTTTGCATTAATGAATGTCTGCATGGGATGAGGACTTGTGTTATGACGTTCACGCTCTTCATGGGACTCTGCATTCAATTTCATGCCTTGGATAAAAATTAAAACAAAAAACAAAAGGAATTCTCAACTCTTTTTTTAATTATTATTATTAGAATTTGAAATTTAATTAAAATGGGTGAACACCATCACTTTTGGGTTTGGTTCTCTCCTTTTCCTCTTTTTACTTTTTTTTTCATAATATCATCTACACATTTAGATTAAAAAAAATGAATGGTTCAGATTTGTTATTTTTGTCAAATTGTTATTATAAACTTTTATCATCCATTACTTGATTTAAGGGTTGAGTTTTAAACATTGCATATATATTTTTTGGTAATAAAAAATACATGTGAATTGGGTTCCAAAGTTTCACTAGAGTCAAAAACATATTTCCAAACTCAAAGAACATTTAATATAAATATACTTATAAATTACTCATTAATAAAATATTCACATTGACAAAGAGGTTTAAACCTACAAATTTTATATTGATTGATATATTGAATTTGACATTTATTTATTTCATGTCCTCACTCTTACCATTGAGTTATTTTTACTGAGAGATGCTTCTTAATTTTGATTTCTCTTCATTTTTTGTTTTTATATGCTAATTGATTTCTACAAGTCACATTATATCCTGATTAATTTAGATTTCATTGAGTTGCATTTTATTAGTTTAAAGCACAAGGACTAATAATATGAGACCAAATTATGAAGTTTCCTTTTTCATAGGCTCATGCCTATTAATCTATTAATCTATTATTCTCTCTCTCTCTGCCACTTTCTTTTATTTGGATCCCCACTTCCCATGTGGAAGCCAGTTGTCTTATATAATTCATTTCTCCCTTTCTCTTTTAATAATTCTCAGAACATTGATCCATAAATCTGACAAAAAAGCCTTTTATTCTGTACCATATGATATGTCATATGAAGGTTGGCACAAATCATTTTTATAATAAATTTATCAATGAGATGTTAGGCTTCATGTTTTTAAATTATTCCCATGGCTATTACAAAAAAAGAAAATCTTTCTGCATATCCAAAGAAGACTGAATATAATGAATGATGCTGTGGTTATTTGCATAAAAGACACATTTAAAAAACAATACTAGTAATTGGTGGATCTTGCCTTACTTATTCTGTTTTAAATAATTGAACTAATTAAATATTTTTATAATTAGAGTATGATTCTCTTGCAGCTTCATTAAGGATTAATATTTGATACTTGGGAAGTGCTAAATTCAGATTGATATGAGAAAGCAATATTTTCAATGAGACTAAGAATTTTTAAGATGCAATATTTATTATAAAGTGTTTCTAAAATTTAAACAGATATAAAAAAAAAGGAAGAAGAAATTGAAAAAGGAAAATATAAATCGATATGAAAAATCGAAAGAAATAAAAATGTGAATTATGTTTATAAAAATGTAAAAAAATGAAGAAATAAAATATCACATAAATGATTGTATCACTCTCTTCTTACTTTCCAAAGATTATAACTATAGAAGATTCTTCATCAACAACTATCAATAAGAAATGCATTACTTTTTATTAAAACAATAAGTTAAGTAACTCTCAAAACTCAAAAAAAAAAAAAAATACTGTACTTATAAATTACCGATAAATAAGATTTAACATTAATAGAATGTTTAAACTTAGATTTCTTAAGAACATGAATTGTATCCTTATTAATGATAACTACACTGATAAATAAAAGTGCTTTATTGCTAAAAATAAATAAAAAAGAAAGAAAGAGAGGGAAAAACAACTCAATGGCTTTATTTCCATGAAAGAAATGTATCAAAATTCAAAACATATTATAGGAACATTATTGGTTGGGACAGGTCATGTGGGTGGGATAGAAACAATGACAACTACAACCACCTAAGGCTTTAACTTGTTTGTTTATTTATTTATTCACTTACTTATTTCTGTTGACATTTAAATAATAAAGGCAAATAGAGATCAATGTCAAGTTGGATTATGAGAAATTTAATAAAAGCAAAAGACAACTCAAGGTTGTTGAGCTTCCAATTTCTCAATGATAAGAAGGGTAAGGCAGAAAAAAGGAGGAGGAGGAGGAGGAAGAAGCATTATGAGAGAAGGGAGTAGCAAAATTTGGGCAATTAGTTGACTTGGCAGATTCTTCCATTTTGTCATATTTTGGCAATTCAATTTCATAATGATGATTCCTTCACTAATCAAACTCCCCTAATTATTAATGCACAAATCATAATAATTCAATAACAACAACAACTTCTGATTTGAAATGTAAATGTCTAGAGAGGATGCAGCATATAGTTGTGTCATATCATCAACTCATAATTATTATCACTGATTTTACTTATTATAAATCTACTCTTAAAAGAAATTTTTAGTTCTCAATATAAGTACAGTTAGATGTTGTTAATAGTTGTTTTTCAATTTTATCCTTATTTAATTCTTATTGAAAAAAGAGAAAGAGGAGAGAGATATGAAAATGATTTGTAAAAGGTTAAAGTGGAAATTTATCCTAGAAATTCTCTCTTTGAAACGATATTATCCTATAAGTTTTTTTTGGAAATAATGCTACTTTCAATGTTTAAATAGAGCAATTTTCCCAATTTCATTAAAAAGTTAATGTTGAATGTTAAAAAATTATGATGGCTACTAACTTTATTAACTATAGGTAAATGGCAACATTACTCCATTTTAAAAAATTTTAAACAATATTGCTCATAAAAAAAAACTTTCGGAGCAAATTTTCATTCTAACTTGTTTGTAAATGCAGATAGAGAGGAAAATTTAGTTAGAGTAAAGTTGAAAAAATTTATTAATTTAAGGCATATTTAATAAATTAACTAACAATTTTTAACATGTGAGAATTAACTAAAAGGAACATAGAATAAGGACTGTAGTAGTACTACTCGCTTCAGATCTATTTGCAAGAGAACATTTTAGGAATGACATGTTTCTATTTGTAAAAGACACTTATAATATTTTTTAATTGAAACTTTTAGCATGATTTTTCCCACATTAATTATTGGTTAGTCTCTCTGTATTAATTATCTCAAACTACTTCAATACAATTCGGTTATTGATACCTTATAAAAAGTATAGGAGAGGGAGTATTAATTATCATCTGACAACCTGCAATTTCCAAGACAAACAAATCAGGAACTGTACACTTGTTGGTTGTTAAGGATTCCTTCTATTTGTATTTGTTTTAGAATATTTAATTTTATTTCTGGCTGAATTAGTTGGGATGTAATCAGAAAGCTAACATCAGCATGATCTCTTTGGATTAGTCTCCCAAAAAAAAAAAACAAAAAGAAAAGAAAATAGCCCTCATATTTCTCCCATGCAATGCATGAGATGATTAAAAATTTAATTTTTTTTTAAATACAAATATTTCTCTAATATTTCAAGTCCTGCTGAGACGGGTAGAAGAACTTTGAAGGAAAATGATTAGGATAAGGACATGTTTGGTAGGCTATTAGGAAGGAAATGTTTAAGTAATCCATTAGCATAGTAGTATTTTTTTTAGCATAGGAAAGGGACATATGTGTCTTTTGGCATAATAGAGGAATGAAAATGAATTGTCAAAATTGCCCTTGATTCTATGTGCATTTACAATAATGACATGTGGGGTGTTGAGATTAACTAATTTTCAATTATTTTATACGGTATGAGTTAATTATAAAAAAAAATTAAAATGATTGAGTTTCCAAAACAGTTAATAATTGTGTTTTTTTATTCATCCCATTTAGGAAAACAATAAGAATTTTCAATAAAGGGGACTTATAATAAGAACAAAAAGAGAAAAGAATTTATTTTTTAAGCACATGTAACCTCCTATTGGTGACAATCATATTCGTGACATCGTTGGATACTAAAAAGACTCTTTTACTAAAAATAAATGGATTATTTTATATAAATTAGGGTGAATCTAAGAAACTCCGAGTGTTATTTTTATATAAATTTCATGTTTATATTGATTTTGAAATTGATACTTTTTTAAGTTAAACCCTGCCTGCAGTGGCCATAAAAATGATCTATAAAATAAAACACACAGATAGACACACGTTGATTAATTAGAAGAGAGGTTGGCATGCTTTAGAAATCAAAGATTCTAAAAGTTTTACCTAATAATATTTAATTTGATGATCAAAGCAAAAAATGAAATAAAATAAAATAAAAAAGGGGTTGATGGTTGTTAGTGAGAAGTCAGCTTCACACCACACAAAAGCTGTGTGAAGCTTCTTTTGTTGTTTTACGCCATGCATTCACCTAAACAAGTTATAACAAATGCATAGATAGAGAGGTTGATGAAGAAGAGGGATATCAAAATAGATGCTTTTTTTTTTTTTCCTTTTTTGCCAGAAATTTAAGTTTCAAGTAAGGATTGACTTCAAATTTTGAATTCCCTCTTCTAAAGATCAAGATTTTTTTTGAGTGATTTTAAAGCTCAAGATTTGAGTAGACAATCAAAATCTCAACAATTTCATGAACTAAATTCATTTTAAAACCATAAACAAGCTTCATGAAACTTCATGGGTATCAAAATCCTACCTCTTAAAAAGAAAAGAACTTAAATCAAAGTATTTAATAATATGACAATATAATTAAACAAAACTTCTACCCTGAGCATGGAGCTACAAACAGTCATGTGAAATTCAATCCACAAAATTATTTCATCTATGGATATTCATTCCTTTTACTGCATTTCACTCAAAATGTTGAAATGAGATAGTGTATCAAGTTGTTCCTAGATGCTAACATGATCCTCTTTCCTAAGGATCTGAGAAATGAAGTCAGATTCCGAACTTCCATTTTTATGTTTAACCCAGATTCCAAAACTAACTAGTTGAAACTTGTATAAACCAAAAGTAGAATGAAGATTGTAGTTTACCTTGATATTTGTGATTGTTTGGAGTCCAAAATTGCCACAAGTTATATCAAGATTGTGCGCTTTGTCACGGTCTCCACATGTGTACATATATTTTTTTGAGAGGTTTCTAGAAGGCCAATATGAGCCATTGGATCAAGTAAATCTCCACCATTCAGCTTACTAGCAGGTTCCAAGTCCAGAGTTTGGCAGAGCTTGCTAGGCCGCACGGTGCTTACGTCAAGTAAATCACTGAGCCCGTGACAGCTTGCAAAGCCCCATCATTCTCCCTTCCTTTCCTCTTTTCTTAGGCCAAAGTCATGTTTGACTCCTTTTTTTTTTTGCCTCCTCGTAATAATAGAGGCAATCATGTTAGATGTACTATCAGATATAAAACGTGAACATTTTTTTAACAGGGATTCGAACATTAATTCGTCGCATTGTGAGTAATTAAGCCATTATGGTATATTCAACCTTGTTAATAAAGTCATGTTTAATTTAATATAAGATATACAGTGTCATGATACATGCAACATGTTATTTCAAAAATTGTGTTAGAGCTCTAGAAAAATCTTAAAATTTCTATTTTTTAAGGGCAAAAAAAAGCGCTAATTAAATATATTAACATTTTCCCTTATAAAGTAATTACTTTAAGACATGGAGTCTATAAATTTAAGGATCACACCAAGATCTCAGCTGAGAGAAATATTATTTGAAAAATTTTATAAATTTATTAAAAACAAGTGAAAATAACACCATTGAAAAGTTATGAGAACTTTTAGATATTATCTCATCTGTCTGGGTCCTTAGTATAATTTTCCCACGTATCTAGTTAAAGCATATTTAGAGAATTATTAACATTCCAAAAAATAAGTATTAAATTATTAATTATTTATGGTCAAGTAAGCAATTTTGATTTTTGGTGGAAGATACTACGAGATTTAAATGTGTTAATGTAATCTTTAATCCCTCACATTTAAAATTAGTAGTTTTGATCTTTTAAATTTTATTTTTTTAAAAAATTGCTCCAACTAATCTAATAACAATCTGTACTATTTTACCTCTTGGGTGATTAAAACCACTATTTTAAAATTTAAGAAATTAAAATTAAAATTATGATAAAGTTGATATATCAAAGGTTTATTACCCCCACTTTAAATCATTTTACTTGGAGCTGTTGACTTAGCTATCAAACTTAGCGTGCTCACCCTTTGCTAAATTGCGCACAAGGCAAAATAGAAAGAAAGCATTTAATAAAATTAAATGGTTTCACGTTTGACGCAATAAATAAAGCCTAGCTCCCAAGTCATGGTCATGTTGATGCACACCTTTCAAGACAACAAATAAAGAAAGTTATTTTCACAATATATATATATATCAGCAAACAGTATATAAAATACTAACCGATAATTTATACAAGATAGACAAAAGTTTGTTGAAGTGACGTTCTCAATTACATTTTTTAAAAAAATTGTAAAAATGTAATCGTTGTTACAATTTTTTAGGAGTAATATATTTAAGTTTGATTCTTTCAGCTCTCTCCTCTTCTGTATTTTTAATCTTAATTAGTAAAAGCCTATTGTATCTTCTTTGTAAAAATCAAAGATTAAAAAAAATTAATATGTGTGGCGTTTGATTAATTCTTATGAAACCATGTTTCAATTCTAATACTATGTTAATTTATTAAATAAATAAAATATCGTTAATATATTTTATTGGAAATCCTTTAAATAAGATTATGGATTAAAGTTTAATTTTTCCCCAAAACCTCTTTTCTGAAGCGCTTTTAAAATGTTTAAGGAAACAAAATATGTATTAAAAAGGAGTAATGTCATCTTATTTACCTCACCAACAAAAATAAATTAAAAATATATGGTTTGAGTCGCATTTTAAAGCACTGTCTTTATGATTTATTTCACACTTCCTTAAAAAAAAATTAAGAATCGATACTCTTTAGAATTAATCGAATATTTCCTTTAGAATACATGATGATAGGATAACGAAAGATAGAAGAACTCGGTGAGAGATACAATTTTTTTTTTTATAGTTTTTAGGATTCCCTTGATCTCTTGACATCTCTCATTCATGTGTTTTTTTCTTGGTCAACTCATGGTCAAAATAACGATTGTTAAATGTATGAGGGATGATATTGCATCACTTTTAACCCAATGATCCATATTTTTATTAGATAGGGATCACTGTTTAAAATAAAATGAAACTTGATGGATTAAAACAAAAATGACAGCAAATTTGATGAACAAAAAATTATATTAACACAATATTTTTGCTACATATAAATATTTTTTTTATTAAAGACAATCATATTTAATATTCTGTTGAGTACTAAATGTAATCATATCTCTCAATTTTAGTTCACCATGTTATGGATTACTCCATTCAATCAGATCCAATATCCATTGATAAATGATAAATCTAATAGATATATATTGAATGAATTATATCTTAATTAAAATATTTGAAAATCCTATTCGGTGAAATCCCTCTCTTGATGGATTTCCTAGCGTCCAAGATTTAATTGAGTAATTTGTAAAATGAGTGAAATTGCTTGAAGCTTTATTTATAAAATAGAAAATTGCTTGAAGCATTGGCCAATCCAATGTAGGATGCCTTAGCTTTCAATCCCTTTCTTCACCAAAAATACAAAATATTACCACGAAATGAAATTATTTTACTATATCAGTTAAAATCAACATGTTAAAATATGATATAACATTTACACTAAATTAAATTATTTTTATGAGCAGTATAACTTATTTATTAATTATTAAATTATGTAATACACAAAAAACGTGTGGTGAAGTACAAAATATATAAAACAAACTGCATTATCTTAAAGTCAAACAATATTTTTTATTTCTCAAAGTCTATACAATATACTATAAACTTATATAATTTTTGCTTGAATATGTAAACATAATTTGATTACACTATTTTTTTTATTTTTATTCATAAATATATTTATTTTTTATTCCAAGACTAGAAAGTAAAGAGCAATCTTGAGCTATTTTTATGTTAAGTCATCCATTTGATATTTACCATCTAAAAAGCATGATTTTTCAAAGTAGATATTTAATCACTTTATAAATATTTAATTATTTTATAAATAAAGAAAATTAAAAAAGAAAATACGATTAAAGTAGGACACTATACTCCTTCAGTCCTTTGTTTGCTATTAATGATAGAGACATTGAAACTGGGGATACAAAGGAAAAGAATAAAAGAAAGTGTCTTTATTTTAATTTTATTTTCTATGAAACGCTACTTTAATAAATAAAGATTACATGAGCAACATATAAGGAAAATACTTGAATTATTTTGGTGATTATAACCTTCTTTCCTTTCCTTTTTTCCCCTCTTTTGAAAAAAGAATCAATTTGTCATAGAAGCCTTTTGGGGAAAAAAATCCACAATTCTATATTAAAAATTCTAAGAAAATTATAATCATTTTTAATGAATGAAATATTTTCAAATTTTGATTTTAAGAAAAATTAATATTACAGTTTAAAATTCTAAAAAATAATTTTATGCACATGGGTGTGTGTAGATATATTATATTTAAGTAAATAGCCCTGATTTAAAGTTTAAGCTTAGTCTTTCTGTTCAACGGGGTCATGTGCAGTAAATACCAATAGACTTAAATAAAAAATATATGATATATATAAATATATTAAAAAAATTCTTATAATATTTTGATTGAAATTTATAAATTCTTAAAAATAATTTATGTAAGGAGAAAAAAATGTGACTTGCAAAGAGTAATCCCCAAGGCCAATGGCGTGAATCTTATTTTTTTTTTTTCCTGAAAAGAGGGGCCAGCTTGGATTATAGGATCGGGAGGGTACCGATTTACAACATCTGGGGGTAAGTTTGTAATTTCATTCTCCGGTATCATCCACAAATTGGAGTTGGGGTTGGAGTTGACAGTGAGAGTGAGAGAAAAATGGTGAGAGAGGGAGAGAGAGAGAAAAAGTGAGTTTCTTTGGAGTGAGAGTGTGAGAGTGAACAAAGTCCTTGTGTGGCCACTCTGGAGACAGGAAAACCAACTCAAATTATTTGGTTTTCTGTAAATTCCTCTGGGCTTCTTCCATCTCCGTGTTCTTATTCCTTTTCTTTTTCAATTATTGCTCTGTAACTTACTCTGATCTGCATATTACTTCAGTTTCTCTCCCTCTCTCCCGTTTTCTTCCTCCTATGTTGGTACGTTAGCATTTTCTCAATCTGCTAACCGACTCTTCCCCTAATAGCATCTCTCTCCCCCTTTTCGCTTCTGTTCGTTTCCGGGAAACCCGCGACCATCGCCGCCTCCGCCATGTCTACGAAATCTAGGTAAATGGGGCTCGGTGTTTTTTTTTTGGGGGAGGTTCTCGTTTTCTGCTAAGATCTGATTTGTGCCTTTACAAGTTGGCTTTTTTTTTTTTTTTTAAATTTTGGCTGGGAAGTGAAGTTTGATGTACTTTAAATTTTTAAATTCATGGTTTTGATCTGTGGATTGTGGTACTCATCTTGCCGTTTCAACCTAAAACTTCACACTC
>QFDD01001591.1:0-25636 GCA_006871305.1 Vachellia collinsii | reverse complement strand
TTTTTTTACTTTAGTAGCGGTTCTATAACCGCTACAAATGTCCTCATGGCAGAAATATGACAGAATATTTTAATTTATGTAGAATACATTTGTAGCGGTTTTAAACCGCTACAAAATGTTGGCGGGAATTTTCAAAATTTTTAATATTTGGCGCTAAACCTATTTCAATTTCATAATTAGTAGCGGCTAACAAAATCGCTACTATTTTTTTTCTCCTGATTTTTCATTTTGCAGCGGTTTCGTTGAGCACTACAATTTTTTCTATTCTTTTTCGGTAATTACATATTAGTAGAGGTTTTATTTCTGCTACAAATGCTGCACCGTTGCCATATTTAGCGGTTATTAAACGCTGCAAATTAGTAACTATTTTTCTTGTGTGCGCATTGGTTCACTACAACAGCTGCTAAACTTGTTGTCACAATAAGTTTTGCAGCGGTTTACTAAACTACTACAATATCTCCTGCTGCGGTTAAAAACCGCTACAATGACATAAAATAACTGTCACAAAATCACCCGTTTTTTTTGTAGTGATTCTTGATTGGAACCCCAAGTTCAACTGGAAGTGATTCTCCATATATTGATTATTTTCTTCCATCACTTAGAGTGACTGGAAGTTACTCTTGAAAAAGCTAAAGGCACTATAAAACTAGATGTTGCGACTCAAATAAGTTCTTTGTTATTGATAAATCCTTAGAGAACTTGAGTTCTAACTTGAAGTCATAAGCGTTGCCTATTCTTTTATATGTTAACTTCAAGTAACATTAAATTTACTCTGGAGTTAGTTCTTATATATCACTTTTCAAACAACTCGAGTTATGACTGCAAGTCATGAATTTTCCTCTGTTCAAAAATTGATTTTGAGTAATTAAGAGTTATATACTCTCGAGTCAACTTCTCACTACTAAAATTTTCTTAAACAACTCAAGTTAGAACTAGAAGTTATTATTATTTTCTTTTGATCAATCTGAAGGTAACTTCAAAGCAACCTTGAATTACAAAAAGTTCAAGTAGCCAAATCATTGTATTAGATTTTTTGAATCAACTCCATATGCATTTATACCTTTTCAAATAATTTGAAACTTCATCATAAATGTTTATTGACTCATTATTTTCAAGAAAAATAAGTTTACATTGTATGTAGTGACGAATTAATCTCTAAGAAAAACAAATTTATGAACTAAAATATTTAACTTTTAGATTATTCAAATCAGACTTGAATAGTTTAGATATTATTATAATGATGAGTACCGCTATGATAATAAATACTAAACTAGATCCACTCTAAAATAATCAGTCATCCTAAGTGCAAACATTAGATTCCCCCCCCCCCTTTTGGATATAACATACATTAGAGTTACAACTCCTAGAAGAAACAAAAAATAAAGCTCATATTAACCATACCCACCCAAGAACCGACCCACCCACCAATCCAAACCCGAGAAAAAAGATCATCACAATGGCGCTTAACTCAGATTCCGATGGTTGCACAGACTTTGGTGCTACAATCATAAGGCCACTTGTCAAGAACCCATTGGTCAACCCAAGCACAAAAGTCAACACCACAATTATCCCCTCTGATCTCAGCCACTTGGGTCCATGAAGACAAACCATGAACAATGGATAGAACAAAAGCCTGGAAATGGAAGCCCATGTTGCCGTTTTGGTCGATTTCACAACATAAAACGCGGTCAAACACTTGCCAGTAAGATCTGCTACATTATAAACAGATATAAGCAAAATAGGGTACCAATCCTTGAACGACTCTGATACAAGATCTTCTGCAATGAACCCTGGGAAGATGGAGAGGGTTACTACGTAGATCAAAAAGATTCCCAAAGCGTGCCACCGGATCTTCGCCGCGACGGCCCAGAGTTTCGGCGCCAAAGAGCACGAGTTCCCCCCTCCGCTGTTGCCGTCTTCCTGGAGAAGAAGGGTGTGGTGGTGATACTGTTGCATGACCGGTAACTTGAACTGCAAGTTGCAGAAAATAATGCAGAAGAGGAGGAAGATGGTGGCGACAATGAAGTACAAGTGGGCACTTGTCTGAAGGCCTTTGGGTGTTTGAGGGAGTGAGGCCTTTGTTATGATCCTCAAGATTGAAATTATAATGCCTGCAATAATTAATGGCAGGAAGAGAGTTTTTTTTTAAAAAAAATAATTGAATGGTAAAGTTTCAAACTTTGATTTGATGAAGCTAAGGTAAAACAATCAAGTTGGGAGAAAATATTTTACTCGACTTTTTTTTTTTTAAAAAAAAATAGTCCAATCATGTGATGGTTCTTTTTGTTTTTTTTGGAGACATGATAAAGCGAATATCTTTTGAGGCTACATTGAGTGATAATTAATCAGTGGAGTGAAAAGTATCTAGGCATTGAATTTATTCAAAATTTCAAGTTTTTAAAAAATTAAAAAATATATAAAAATTTTATAGTTATTATATATATAGATATTAAAAAATCGAGGAATATTTATAAACAAAATTATATAATATATAATCTTGAAATTCAATAAAAATTATAAAAAAAATCTACCCAAATTAATTCATAAATTATTGTACATCATAAATTGTGTAAATTAGTCCCTATTTAGTTTATATTATTGCAAGTTTTGATTTTTTTTTTCTACCTCAACAACTTTTAGAAACGAAAACTTATCTGTTTTAAAAAATAAGATATATTTATAAAAAAATTTATATGTTCTTGATATTCAATAAAAGTTTTAAAAAGCTACCCTAATTACTTCATAAATTATACATCGTTATTGCCTTTCTTTATTCCTAGACTCTTGTCCAACAATGAAAGACCAATCTTCTTGTTGATAAAAAGGAAACCGAAGATATTACCCCAAAAAGAAACAGGAAGACCGGGGGGAAAAACTTTTCTTGAAAAAGGGAGGAATTAAGCCCAGGTTCCAAAGAACAATAAAAATAACAATAACATATCTAAAAAACATTAAATTGAGTTAGAATCACATTAAACCTTAATTATATTGATGATTACTATTGTGAGAAGATCTTTTTACTCTGTTTATTTAAATGGAAATTTGAAAAAGACGTGAAGAAGAATAGAGTAAGAGAGTGTTTTTACATTTATAATCAATTTAATATAGGCCAAACTCAACTCAATTCCTTAAGACCTGATCTAACTTAATTTTATGATTTTCAGGGATACAATTGGGATTTTTTCTATTCCTTGATGCCTGACCTTAATTTCTCATAAAAATATCATTAAATTTAATTTTGTGAAGCCAGCCACACTCACCTGAGGAAGCAGTTCCAGCAAAAACTGCTTGCATATACTGTTTAGGCAGCTTCCCAGCCGAGCCTACCAGACTTCCACCCACCAACCCATCAGCTAACCCACAAACAACCACCGCCGCAACCGTCAAGCCGTAGGCCCCACTGGGCCTCGATCCGCCGACGCTAGCCCAGTCAATCACAGGAGGCACCATGAGAGACAAAACAAACAAGGAGAACCCCAAGTTCATCCTCAACCTCAACCTCATCCCACTCCAAACTCCAGGCCAGCTCATCATCACAACAAGAACCATCACAGACGACGCCATGTAAGCCACAGAGAAAACCTTCTCAATGTGCTTCGTCGGATAGAGGTAGGCGAAGTAATCAACGGCGGTGATCAACGCATTCCACGGCAGCAAGTTCCCGGCGCCGAGGAAGAAATGGATTATGTAGGCAAACCTGAACGGGTCCTCAACAACGTCGTCGTTTTCGTTATGCTGATCAGAACTAGACGGCGGCTGCGGCCGCGGCGGTTTCTTAACAGGCAGTTCCATCTTCTTCAGCTTCAACATACCGAAGGATCGAAGTTAATTATTAATGACAGTTGGAAATTATATTTGAGGGCCTTGCATGTGATATATATATATATATATAGAGAGAGAGAGAGAGAGGTTGATATTTGTGATGAGAAGAGAAGCGAAGGTGGTATATATGCGAGTGATGTTGGGGGGGCTTGAGAAGGAGAATGGTGAATATGTGGGGACAGGAATGGATGGGTGATATTAGATATACTCGTTAGGGATGGTACGCTTACACATGGGGAGTGATAAGCTAAGCTGTCTTTTCCTACTTACTGTATTTGGCTCATTATTATTACCCTTAGCTCACGAGTTTGCTTTTTATAGTGACACAGCAGACACACACATACCATTTTTTAAACGGAGGGTCTTCATTTTTGGGAGTCATGTTTCCATCACCTGCTTAAACTAATCAATTAGTGAACTAATCTCCTGTTCGGTCGATTCAACCCAGAGTTTTTGATGGATTGATCGGCCTCGCTGAATTTAATTTGATTTTTTTTTTCAATTGATGAGCATGAGATGATGTTTTTTTTTATATAAAAGTAACAATGTGTTGTATTTGTGTTTTAATAAATATGTTTTGTACTAATTTGAATTGACGACAAAAGTTACTTTATCAACATGATTTACGTTTTACAAGGTAAATATATGAAAGGAGTTTATATGTATTTATGCAAACTCGCTTTTCTATCCAATGCTTACACAAACATTCATTTTGTTTGATTATATGTGGTTTACAAGTGAATGTTTCATTTTGATTATGCATTAATGTTTTTCACCTAAATTACTCTTTACCTTTAAGGTTATATATGGAGTATGGTTTTATATATTTAAATTTAATAATACTATTTTAATCATGATTACGTGTTTGGATTAACTTCTAAAGAATTGCTTCTAGAAAAAAGTGATAAAAATAATTTTAGGGAGTAGATTTTAAAAAGGAGGGATAAGAACAATTTTTGAATGAGGTATTCAACTGCAGGGATGAATCACAAAATAAATCTTCATTGGTTCTACCTTCTATTTTTTTTATGAAGAGAATGAATCTTTTTACTGAAGGATAAGAAAAAATGGGTTTAGACATCTTGTGGGAATGATTTGGAAGATTCAAAACAAAAAATAGTAGTATTTGCTAGCAACAACAAAATGGAGACAATCAATCAATATAGATTGTACAAAATATCTTGTTCATTGGCAACAAAATATTTTCTTTATGTGGCGGTAAAAAAACATGTTTTTTTTAGAGAGATACTCTTTCACCAATCCAATCACGGGCATCAAATATATTCATACCTAACAATTTTCTACAAAGTGATGAACAAATGTATAACTTGTACAAATCTTTCCATTTTCCAATTTGATGTGATTCATTCGGTCATAGAGCTATTTACTAGATCACATACATTTCTAGAACACCTAAATTAAGGTTGTCAGGAGTTTAATATCTAATTATGATGTGTATGCAAGAGACTTTAATAGGAGAGGCAAAACCCATTTATGGAGTTTTTACTACTTGAAAAAGATTATTCCTTAGCAATTAGCCTGAAATACTCTTAGTACATAAAAGAATCATTTCAACTCTAAAGTTACCCGTACTAGATTAAGTTGGTTGAAAGCGAGTTTCATTATTTATATTTTATTAACAGTATGATTTTATGGAAATTTCAAAAGTATGCTAAGAAAAGACATACTTTTGTATCCTTTAGAAAATAGATAACAAAAGAAGCTCGACCATAAATTGCGTCATTGTACCACAGTGTGGATCACTCTCATAGAAAACAAAATATCTGGCAACTTCCAATATGAGATGTAAATACTCCTTCACAAATCCATTTTTGTAATCTTTATATTAATTACGTCCCATCATCTGATTACCAAGTTATTAGTATTACAACCACCACATTTCAGACTTCAATTCATAAAATATCTCCATTACTGTAACAATCAGTGTTAATAACTTGAGAATGATAAATATGAAGAAGAAGATAAAAGTGATAAAATATATGATTAAATAAATAGAGAGGGAGGGAATTGTATTTTGGTACACGTGTAATAATTACATCAACCACCTCCTATTTTCTCCCAAACGCTAAAAAAAATATCCTTCTCCAAAACCATGGTTTTGCCTCATCAAACCATGGTTTTGTTTTAGAAATCACTTTTTTCATTTTGATGAATGTTTGGGTGATTTTTTTTTTAAAAAAACCATGATTTATCTTTGGAAAGTGCTTTTTTCCATCTCACCCACACACACCTAGGTCGAATCTGATTCAACCATAATAAATTACACCGACACCCTTGAACTATTATTTCAACTAGTTTAATGATTGATTAGGTTTCTTCAATCTTTGGTTTGATTATATGTACACTCTAATGATAACTTTATATAAATTAATAAAATTAGTTATTTTTTTGAAACATATGAAAATCACTCTCAATAAATATAATTAACTAGAGAATTATGGTTAATTACTTAAAAAATTTTAAAGTTGATTAAGAGTACGTAATAGGTGAAAAAAATTAATACCTGTACTTTGAACAAAACATATTATATTATAGTTGAACAAAAAAACATATTATATTATGAAATATGCTAGAGATGTTTATAATAAGGTTAATAATAAGTATATCATAAACTAAAATATTTTTGTTTAATCTCTCAATAATAATATTATAGTTCTATTTATAGGGAATAAAGATAATGACTAAATTTTCATATGATTATACTATTTTACCTTTCTTTTATTATTGTGCTAATTTTGTTCTTATAAGGTATAATGTATAATAAATAGATATATAGTTAAAAAGTTGTTGAATTTTAAGATATAATTAATAAAATATAAGATTTTTCTTGATATTAATAAATCATATTGAAAATGACTTATAAATAGGATCATCAAAAGTGTATGTAGAATACCATTTGGTGAAAAAAAGGTAATAGTTACTTGTCCATCATAACCAATTGCCACCTATAACCAATTTTATTTAGGGAAATATGGCTTGAAGCTCATCACACTTTGCATTGTACACAACATACACTACAAAAGAAAGGGTGATTTGTAGTGGTTATTTTGTAGTAGTTTACAAAACCGCAACAAAGTTTCCGACTTGTAGCGGTTGTAACCTAATTTGCCATGGAAACTAAGCATTTGTGATGCTGGCTATTTAGTAGCCGTTTAAAACAGCTACAAAATTTGGCGTGAATGACCCGCCAAAATTGTAGAGAAACTTTGCAGCGGTTTTTTGGAAAAAAATGCGGCAAAATACAAAGGGTCACCACTTTGTAGCAGTTTTGTTTACCGCTACAAAATAAACTGATGCAAAATTGAAAGGTCACGGATTTCCCCCCATTTAGCCGCGGTTTTATGTAAAACCGCTACTAATTTGCATGTTTTCCGAGAAGCGCTACGATTTTGCAGCGGTTTTATCAGAACCGCTGTTAAGTTGTAGCGATTTGTGTAAAACCACTGCTAACTGCTCGTCCTATATATTTGTTTTTCCATTTTGGCAAAAATGTCACATCAAAAGAGTTTCAAAGAGTAAAATAGTGAGAGAGATCAGTCTATTGTTACCTTCAGAAAGCTAGAGAGATATAAATTAAGTTTTAAATTTATATTTTATTTTTCTTTATTTTAATGTTTTTTTATTTTATTATAGAGTCTAGTCCCGATCCTACACGTAAGCCCAGTAAGGAGCCTATGATCCCGCATGAGGACATCACGGACCGAAGTGGCGCTGAGGCCAATCCTAAGGAGCAGGAGTTTCCAGATGCTGGTAGCGCTGAGGCCAATCCTGACAATACATATCTCAGCGTCAAAGATTTTGAGCTTGGAGATATCTCAGTCGAGGTTGATAAGAACTTCGAAGATGAGGATATCGCCAGGGAAAAGTGATTCCCACGGCCTTCTGCTTCAGGGTCTACTGGCTTTGAAGTGGACATTCAGGGTGAGTAGTTTAGATTTATATTTTGTATTCAAATTGATGAATTAATTTAATTTATAATGTTAATGCTGGAATGGAATTTGCAGATCCAACAGGGCGGTTGCAGAAGAGGAAGCTGGCATTGAGAGATGTTTCTCAACTCAATGCTGGCCACCGAATAGTGGTTCCATGGAATAAGCTGACACAGCAACCGATCAAGAAAGCCGGTCAGCTGTACCACCGCTACTTGTCGGAGCAAGGAGGGAACTATAACCAATTTGACATCAGCACTGAGACATGGAAGAGGGTGTGGGAAGAAGACAAGGAATGGGTTTGGGTTCGATTCCATGATTGGAAGCACAAGTTTGGATTGCAAAGGAATTGTTTCAATGGAAAACAAGAAAGAAGAGGACCTCCCATCGTTTTAAGTTGTTTCAATATTCTTAGTCAGCTAGATGATGTTCATATTGAGTTTGGGAAGAAGGATGATGCAGATTGAGTAGGAAGAAGAATCTCGTAGCACTTCAGAAGTTGATGCAGTTTAGCAATGGCACAAGAGGAGTATACTTTTCACTCTGCTTTATTGGAAGTTCAATATGCTACGCCACAGTCTTAATGTGATGCACATCGAAAAGAATGTATGTGACAATATTCTTTTCACTTTGCTGAACGAATCTGGGAAGTCCAAAGATCATCTCCAAGCTAGGAAAGATATACGGTCTATGGGAATTCGTCAGGATGCTTTGCCAGCCGACAATGACAGGTTTCAACCAGCAAAATTTACCTTAACGAAGCCGAACAAGAATATATTGCTCTCGATGTTGAAGAAAATTAAGGTTCCTGATGGATATTCAAGTAATATATCAAGGTGCATAGATTTACAATCTCGAAGGGTAGCCAGATTAAAGAGCCATGACTCGCACATCATTATGCAACAATTACTACCGTTGGCACTCAAAAACACACTGCCTCTAGATGTATCGACGGTGTTGGTGTAGCTCTGTTCATTCTTCAGAAAGCTATGCGCGAAGGTTCTTGTCCCTGACGAGTTGGATCAACTGCAAAAGCAAATCATTCTTACATTATGCCATTTGGAGATGATCTTCCCTCCTTCATTTTTCATCGTCACGGTCCATCTCACCGTTCACCTTATTGAAGAGGCAAAACTCAATGGGCCAATTCAATATCATTGGATGTATCCCATGGAAAGGTAAATGTGGCTAAAAATTGTTCGCACGCATTATTTACACACACATCGATAGGTCACTACTAATTATCACTTTGTCTTCATATTATTAACTTATTACAGGTTCTTAGGGAAGTTGAAGTCATATGTGAGGAATAAGGCATGGCCAAAGGGTTCAATAGTAGAATGTTATATAAGAAATGAGGTCCTCAACTTCTGCTCACAGTACTTTAATGACATCAAGACATCTTTCAACCGTCGTCCTCGTGTTTATGATTGCCATGATGATGTTGGTCCTTCATCATCGACGAGTTTGTTCCCTCCTGTTGGGAGACCAGTTAGAGGTAAGGGTGGAAACAAGCCAGGCCAGGCTCCACCCAAAACAGGCCTAGTTTGTTTTGGACGGTCCTGGCCTGTGGCCTGAAACAAGCCTTTTTTTTAGGCCTGCGCCTGGCCTGAAACTTGTTAAAAGGCCTGATTTTTTATCAACAGGCTAACAGGCTTCAGGAATAGGCTTGAAACAAGCCAAGGCCTAAAACAGGCCGAAACATAAAATATTTCATAAATTACAAAAATCAATTAAAATCATCTCAAATACATAAAAAATGTTACAATCTAATTAATCAAAGCACAACCTAATAATACAACAATTTAGCAAATATGAAATGTATATTATTATAACAATTCTTCAACATCAACAAGATAAAGCATACCCTCTAAGTACTAATCATAAAACATCAAATCTTCAACAGGATTTCTTCTTCTTTCTCAGACACCTTGAAAATAATAAATCAAATGTATATTAGTATATCATAATATAATTTAATAAGTAATATTTATAACAGATGGTATAATTTGATCAATGCAAAAATAGTACCTTCGATTTCTTCTTCAAACCATACTTATTGCAAAGCTAATCCCCACCACAAATAAATGCTTCAATTGATTCTTCATTCAATTTAGAACGATACTCATCAATAACTCTACCTCCAGCACTAAATGTGGACTCTGATGCCACAGTTGAAATTGGAATAGCTAATATGTCGGCAATCATTTTAAATAAAATATTATACTTTAAACTATTATTTTTCCACCATTCCAAGGCATTGAAAGAGTTAGGATTAACATCAGGAAGAGAAACGCCCTCCTCCAGGTAAGCTTCCAATTCTGACTTCATTGGGGGAATTGCTTGCTTTTCACGAACATTGCTCATGATTTGGTCAAATCCTGTAACAATAGAAGAACCAAATGCATTGGCAGAAGAATTGTTACCGGCATTATCAACCTCATCACTAGCAGTTGTTGCTCCATTATACATGCCAACATACTCATCATACAAGGATCCCAAAGCACTAACCACTTTTGCAACATTATCAGAAGCCACATAATATGGCTTATAAAGAACAGGAAAGCAATAATTAATAACATATAATTTGAACCTATGATCTAAAACACTTGTAATAGCCATTAGCAAATTGCATTCACCCCAATATTTGTCAAACTTTTCTTTCATTGAAGCTGTCATTTCTCTTATGAAAAAATCGTTGTCTTCTGTGGCATCATCAATTACTTGTTTCACTCTCCAAACTTCAGGAAGGTACAAATTTGTAGTAGGGTACTCACTTCCTGATATGACATTGGTGACTACATTGAACACTTCTAAAAGTTTACAAATTTTCTCAACCTTTTGCCAATCCTCTTCTGATGGTGCATAACTGTAATGAGGTTCTCTTTCCTTATAAGCGGGAAAGACATCCTTGAACTTTAAAGCTGTAGACAACATCTTATAAGTAGAGTTCCACCTTGTTGGGCAGTCAATAATAAGCTTCTTTTCCTTTAAACATTTTTGCTCAACAATATCACAAAATCCTTTTAGTCTTGAATCATTATGGTTGATATACTTTACACTCTCACGGACATTATGTATAATATCCTTAATTCTACTGAGGCCGTCATGCACCAATAAGTTTAGTATGTGTGCGCAACATCTAACGTGAAACAAGTTACCACCCAAAGGTAATGTGCTATTAAGCGATAAGGTGTCTTTAAGAGCTCTTAAACAAGAATCATTATATGAACCATTATCAACCGATATAGAAAACACTTTGTTTTCAATCCCCCAAGCCTTCAAACACTTGAAAATAGAATCTGCCACATCAATTCTCCGTCTAGGAGTAGGAACTTTTACAAAACTCAAAACCCTATTTTGTAGATTCCACCCCGCATCAATGAAATGCCCGGTGATAACCATGTATTCTGCTACTTGGTGGCTTGATTTCCACATATCAGTAGTCAAACTAATCTTACTCACAGCTTGTAATAAAGCCTTCAATTGTTTCTTCTTTGCCTCATATATGGCCAAACAATCACTTCTTGCGGTCTTGCAAGAAATTTTTTGAAATTCAGGATTTGCATATTGGAATCCCCACATCCAAACTTCATCCTCAACAATGTTAAAAGGATGCTCATGTACCATGATTGCAGTAGCTATGATTTCTCTCATATTTTCATTAGAATATCTCACACCTGGTGTCACAAATGGATTAATGTTTGGATTGGAAGGTTGAAATGGAATGGTGGGTTGCTTGTTTTGTAAAGAGACATGCAACCTCCTTTGCAAGCATGCTTTGACATGTCTCTAAAGATGGGTAGTGCTAGCTCCCTTTCCTCAGTATGCAAATACATTTTTGCAATACTTGCATCTACCGTTGACCCCATCATTAGTTTCAACTTGATCAAAATCATCCCAAATAGCTAAGGTTTTTCGCTTCTTCTTCTTAATGATACTATCATCCCCATCATTTTGATTGCTAGTTTGTTGACTAGAATCTGTTGGTGCTTGTTGATTGACTTCAGTAGCATTAGGTGGAATTGAATTACATGAGAAAAGATTGTGTGAGTAAGAAATCATAGTTTGAACAGGCCGGAGCTTCTCAAACTGATATTGCTGTCATGACAAAAAATCATTGTTCCAATGTAACAGCACTAGAAGGTAATAGGAGGATATGGAAAGCAATTCTCCATGTTTTTATTTTTTTTCACAAGTTAATTTAAACTTTATAGTTAGGCCCTTCTATTATATTCATCATTATTGTCGCCCACCCTTTTTTCTTTATACCAGGTCCAACACAACGCATGTGTCCTCCTTATTACCCCCTTCCCCAATCATGCTCTGCCTTTAACTATTATGTGCTAAGATAAAAACAACATGTAGTAAAACTGAATCCACTTGAACTGAGTTGTAATGCCATATTGCTCAATTCTGAAGAGCATGCTCTCATAATTTGATTTTATTATTTTTAGTGCACTGTCTTAATCATTTAATTTGATGGCAGAAAAATGAGTTTGGAGAGCACCCCACAGTTGGGAGTGCTTCATAATCATAGGTTTAAAATCCACCAACATTAAATAAACGAAAAGGAAACTTAGGAAATTTATTAACCTGGATAATATCCAATTTCATCCCACTAAACCATAGAGCTGTGTAGGACCATATAGTGTATAGGATGATATTGTTGCAGGTTCAGCAATGCATTGCATAATTGTTTGAGTTTGTAGAACTGCCTAAAAGCTTTCTTTGATGTTGGGTTTTTTATTAAAAAGAAAAAAAAGAAAGGATTGATATACCTAATTTATATTTATGTTGAAGACATGTGATCCAAAACATAGCGTGATGTAATGGTGCACGATTTTCAAACTATGGGAACCAAATCAATAACTGGAAATCTTATAAGTCTGGAGGCTAATCAAACTCGGTGAGGTGAAGGCAAGTAAACAAGAATGTAACTAAGTAGAAGAATAAAAATGCTTACAGGTAGAGCAAAGGCAGGAGCGGAGGTCAGAGAGAACAAGGAGGAACAGTGGAACAGAGTGTAGAGAAACAGTGACGGTGATGTAATTGGAGCTCACATGCGACGATTGACGGCAAGCACATAAGCGGATCTAAAAGGGGACTGGTGGAGTGGAGTGGTTGTCTCAATCTCAAGGATGAAGAAGGACGAAGAAGGGAATGGAAGTCTGAACTTTGAAGGACGAAGAAGCAACAATGAAGAATGAAGAAGGGAATTGAAGTCTAAAACCATAGAATAATTTAGTAAGGATTATAATTAAAATGAGTTTATAGCTATTAAAATGTATAATAGGTAACAAAGATGTGTGTTGATCTAGTGGTAAGCTAATCAATCTCAACTGTAAGATGAGCCAGGTTCGATGCCTTTCATCTTCTCTCCTTCTCTCATATTTTTAATAATTAAAAAAACAAAAAAGAAAAAAGAAAACAGGCCCAGGCTGCCTAACAGGCCTGTGAGGCGGCCTAGGCCTAGCCTGTTTAACAAAACAAGCTTTGTAAAAAGCCTTGGCCTGTGCCTGGGCCTATAAAAGCCTAGCCTACCAGGCTTTTACAGGCCAGGCCACAGGCCTCCTGGCCTGTGCACACCCTGAGTTAGAGGACATCAATACTTTAACCTCACTTCTAATGAGATGTTGCAAGCACACAAACATGTCCTGATCAAATGCTAGAGGGGGAATTAGGGCCCACCCGTTTAGGTCCTAATCCCAAAATTCCCCTAATTTCTCAGGCCCGGCCCTAATAGGACGGGCCACGGGCCTGAGGTACTGTTCACCTTTTTTTTTTGAAAAATACAATAATTTTAACACAATACAATTTTCTTCCTTAAAATCATAGAAAATCATATCTAAATAACTTCATCGACAATAATAAATACTTTGAAAGTCTTGAACTTAAGTTCACAAATCATACAAATTAAGCTTCTTTCTTCATCAATCATCATCAGTATCTTCAATTTTAAAAATATTTGAATTTGATCGAGCTTCATTAGGAAAAAACTCAGAAGGCTTTACTTTAACGAGATAAAAATATCAAGTATTTCATCTGTAACACAATCATCATCATCATTTTAAGTTTTTGCAACAAATAATAAATCAAAATCATAAATTTAAAATATGTTTATTATGTAAAATACATATAAATTATTTAAACAATATAAAAAATTATCGCGAGCTTAAAAGGGCCGGCCCTTTTATGCCCTCAGCTCATTAGGGCTGGCTCTTTTAGACTCGTTTCCTTCTGGAAGCTCAAAATCGTAGGCCTGGCCCTCCAATTAAACAGGCTTAATCGGGTTGGGCCCAGCTCTATCAACTGCAGTCAAGTTGATCCTTTGATTCAGTGAGTATCAATACTAATTTGTAATTTTATAAATTCAAATTATATATCGACTTATATCATGCTTAATCATAATAGAGAGTTCTGAAATTATGTCAAGCGTCAACTACGTATCCAGACACAAACATCCGTTGAGGTTGATAGAAGGGTGCATAGAGAATTTCCTATTTGGTTTGCACGCCGAATATGCAATGATGACAACTCCTACCTAGTTGATTTGACATGCCTTGCAATGGGCCCCCTTCAGTATGCAAAAAGGTTTACTGCATACAATGTTAACGGGTTCAAGTTCTCCACATTTTCACTCGACCAAGGCTCTCTCACCTAGAATTCTGGAGTTTTTAGCACTTTTGGTACAAGAAGTTATGCGAGCAGCAGTGACGATGACATGCATATCGGTGGTGTCTCCTACTATGGGAAATTGGTTGATATGATCGAATTGAATTATCAAGGGTATTTTACCGTCACATTATTCAAATGCTCTTGGGCAAATACGACAACATCTCGTGGATTCACTACTGATGAGTTGTGAATCACATCTGTGAATTTTTCAAGATTGATTCACATAGGTGACTCTCCAGATGATGAGCCATACATTCTAGCATCTGAGGCACAACATGTTTATTATGTGGAGAACGAGAAGCATAAAGATTAGAGTATGGTCGTTCATCTTAAGCTAGAGATCTTTATGACATGGGTGATAGCGATAAACACATCATCTATGAGGCGGAGCCATTCCATCCTACTACTTTTGGAAACTTCTTCCCCGAAGGAGATGAAGATTTACCCCTTGTTAGGGTAGATGACGCCGAATAAATAATTTAGGTTAGTAATATATATATATATATATATGCAATTTGTTTCAAGTATTTTTTTCAACAGAGTATATTAGTAGCAGTTCAAAACCACTACAAAAACTTTGTAAACCTCTACTAATAACCATGGCATAAACCGCTACAAAATGAACCGCTGCAAAACGAACCGTTGCAAAAAACAGTGACCCAAACCGCTGCTAATTCCTACCAGACATCCTATAAATACCTTTCCACCCCCATTTCGTTTGCTACTATCTTTTCTTTTCCCTCATTAGCTTCCTCCTCTACGAATAAACTCTTTTAAATATTTTTATGGTTGGGTTGAAAAGCTTCTGATGATAATATTTGTTATAGATATTCTTCTTAACAATTTATCTTTATTTTGTATTTATTTAATGTTAATTGTCCTTTTTTATGCAATTTTTCTTTATTTAATTTATTAATATTCGTTTTGATGTACTGATCTTTTTTTTTCTTTTAGGCATTTATATCATTACAGTAAACAATATATGTTATTTAATGACTACTACTTAATTTTAATTAATTATTCATCTATTATAAATTACTTTCTGTAATTGTAATTAATTTTTTTATAATTAAAAAATAATTCCGAGTAAAGTATGAATTTTTTTAAAAATCTTTTTTTACTTTAATAGCGGTTCTGTAACCGCTACAAATGTCCTCATGACAGAAATATGGCTGGATATTTTAATTTATGTAGAATAACCGCTACAAAATGTTGACAGGAATTTTCAAATTTTTTTAATATTGGCGCTAAACCTATTTCAATTTCAAAATTAGTAGCGGTTGAGAAAACAGCTACTATTTTTTTTAACTGATTTTTTATTTTGCAGCGGTTTCGTTGAGCGCTACAATATTTTCTATTCTTTTTGGGTAATTACATATTGGTAGTGATTTTATTTCCGCTACAAATGCTGCACCGTTTCCATTTGTAGTAATTATAAGACTGCAAATTAGTAACAGTTTTTCTTGTGTGCGTATCGGTTAACTAAAACCGCTGCTAAATCTGTTGCCATGGTGAGTTTTGCAGCGATTTACTAAAACGCTACAATATCTTCTGCAGCGGTTAAAAACGGCTACAATGACATAAAATAACCGCTATAAAAGCACCATTTTTTTGTAGTGATAGGCCATGCATAATTAGCTTACTAATAAAACTAAAACTAGTATAGAACTTTTGTGATGAGTAAAGTAGGGAATTAAGGCCGGCCCTATAATTCTAAAATCTCCCTGTTTTCTCAGGCCCGGCCTGCTGGCCTAAGTCACTGTTCACTTATTTTTTTTAAAAAAAATACAATACTTTTAATACAATACAATTTTTTACTCAAAAACATAGAAAATCATATCTAATTGTCTAAATAACTACATCGAAAATAATAAATACTCTGAAAGTATTAAACTTAAGTTCACAAATCATACAATATAAGCTTCTTTCTTTATCAATCATCATCACTATCTTCAATTTTAATAATATTTGAATTTGACCAAGCTTTATTAGGAATAAACTCAGAAGGCTTTACTTTAGTGAGATAAAAAAATATCAAGTATTTCATCTATAACACCATCATCATCATCATTTTAAGTTTTTGCAACAAATAATAAACCAAAATCATAAATTTAAATATGTTTATTATTTAAAATACATATAAATTATTAAAAAATATAAAAAAAATTATGGCAGACTTAAAAGGGCTAGCTCTCAGCCTTACATGGTTGGCCCTTTTAAACCCTCGGCTCATTAGAGTTGGCCCTTTTAGGCCTGTTTCCTTCTGAAAATTTAAAATCACAAGCCCGACTATCCAATTAAACGGGTTTAATCGAGCTAGTCCTGTAATTTCGGCTCTAGTGATGAGCATGGATTGCATAATGTTAGCTCACTATAATATAATTGGATTTCGCTTCTGTGTGATTTTAATTTTTTAATAAATTGCATTATTTATATCTTACCTTGAGCTTTTACTCTTACATTGCTCTAAGGAAAAAAAAAAATAGAATTTTCACAACAGAACTGCATTCTATCACAAATTTTGCTAAAATTGGCCATAGAATTTTTCCATCGTAGAATTAGTGACGGGGTTAAGGATGTAATTTTATTTTTATCTCTAATCGTTTGCTAATTTCATCACAAAAGGGCTAGCGACAGAATTTAGGGACGGGACTTTTCTGTTACAAACTCCATCGCAGAATATTTTGTGACAGAAATTAGTGACAAAATCCTGGGTTGAAAAATTCTGCCTCTAATTTTTGTCATAAAAAAGTTTACGACGGAATTAGGGACCGAAATTTTCCGTCGCTAATTTATCACTCCGTCACCAATTAGTTGTTATAGAATTTTCCGTCACTAATTCTGTTATAAATTATTTTATGATAGAATTTAGTGACAGAAAAATTTCGTTACTAATCTATCTCTAAATTTAATCACTAAATATTTTGTGACGAAATAGAAACAAAAAATTTCTATCAGTAATCTATCACTAAATTTTTTGTTACGGAATTTTCCGTCGCTAATTGAATTTTGTTGCAATTGCGTCATTAATTGCAAAGCTGATTTCAAATTTTATTATTTAATATTGCAATCCTACAAAAATTTATAGAATAACATATTTATATTATAATTATTTAAATATATTTTTATTATAAAACAAATTGATACACTTATGAGCTTGTTTTTTTCTTGGAACATTATCATCATAAAGCTTACCATTAGACCTTTATTGAGACAAAAAGAAATTTTGAAAAATCTCGTCGTATGTTTCATTAAGATCAATTGTTATAAATTGAGCCTTAATAATAACTAAACAAATAAGATAAGAATATCAATAACTTCATTAATACAATATACTGAAAAATGCACCATCAGATAAAGATCCATACTTGACAAACATTTATTTATAATTATGCATTGTTGCCAAATTAATGAGTTGACTCTCTAAGTTTACCATTTTTACATATCTATATCACAAAATATCGTTAACTTACTTTTAAACTTGTGCTAATGGCAAACTCACACTCAGTTAAACTAATGGATTTACAAAATATTGTTAACTCACTGTTAAATTTGGGTTAATTTTTTAATTTAATCGTCTTCAGTTGCTTCATATACCAACTTCATACAAAAGTTTTTGTTGAGTAAGATTAATTATAAATATTGATGTATATCATTTTAATATTTGAATTTAAAATATATTTAAATCAAATTTTTATCATTTTTTATATTTTAATTATTTAATTAGATTTTCTTGTAATCATTTGATTTTTCTATGTAGCACAATTAGATTCTATAATAGTTTAAATATTTTTATTAATTAGATATAATAATGAAAAAATTTATTTAATCAATAATTATTTTATAAACTAATATATTATATAGAAAAAATTATAATATAAATATATTAACATATTATTTCATATTTATTAATGAAATTATTATATTAACATGTGATTTTTTAATTATATATTATGTCAAAACAAATGCAAACGTATTATACATATAAAAAATCTATAATAAAATATTTTATCAAAAATAATAAAAAAATATTAATTATTAATACATATTAACATAAAAATAAGAAAAATAAATATAAATATTTAATAATATAAAAATTTTATGTTTATATTTATATCTATGTTTTTGTTTATGTATGAAATATTATATATATATATATATATATATAATTTTACATTTAAAGGTGACAGGTTCTTCTCAGCTCAACAGGCAATTTATGACATGGTAACCAATTTATGGCTTCTAACCCTCACTTGGTCTCAAAATACAACCAATTTATGACATGATAACACACGTGGCAGCATGTGATAGGTCACGATGGGTGACATGTGCCAGCCGACAGTGAGGCCACATATCATTTTCAAATTTTAAAAATAAATAATAATGGTTAGCAATAATGGCATATTAGTGATAGAAAATTCCGTTGCTAATTAGCAATGGAAGTTTCCAACTCCAATATGTCTCCAATTTTGGAGATAGAATATTTCAATTTTGTGAATACAAAGTAATTTCTCATAAGTAGGTAATAGACAAACTTATACCTAACGACTAAGCTTACAAGTATTTTATTTACAAGAATCCAAATACATTAAATTATTATGAAGGTCCTTGGTTATACTGTCACTTATTCTTTAAAAATACCCAGTGGGTCTTCATTATTTTATTTTTTTTAAGATTACAAATATATACCATTTCCATTCTTCAATATTTAACACTCATATTTCGAGTATTTGCCGCTTAAGGAAAATTAACGAATGCCGATTTTGATAATATGTAACTACCACTTTAATTATTTAACCTAACATCAATTTGATGTTCACATATTATTTATTTTGACAAAGAAGGACCATGAGCTTTCAACATAATGTTATATATATATACACACCCTGGATCATTAAAAATAAGAGATTTATAAATTTAGACTCAAGAATAATTTTTTAAAATAAAAATATACATAATATTAGTCATTCAGAAACACGATTCTCTACCCCTTTCCCATACATCTCCATATTTAGAAAGTTTTATGTAAGGTTAGCTTAGATAATAAAGTGAGGTGGTGTTGAGTAAAGAAATTTATCTAACATATAAAGAAAATACAAATTTTTGGAGGTTATCTTAAAAGTTGAAAGATCATAACCAAAATTTAAAAAGCTAAAGAATTAATAGGAAATCTCTTAAATACATTATTGGTAAGGGTTTACTTTCTTTTTTTCTCGTAGTAGAATTACTCAATGTTTTTTTTTTTTGCTTGATACCGTTGTTTGTGTTTATAATTTCATTAAATTTTTGTTTTGATCCTTGTAGTTTTAAATCATTGGTTTTAGTTCATGTAATTTTTATAAGAACTTGATCTAAGTTTAATATAGGGATAAAAAATTGTTGAAATTACAAGGATCAATCATTAAGCTCAGAACAAATTTTTATGAAACTAGAGACTAAAATTAACAATTTGAAACTATAGAACCAAAATGAAAATTCAATCAAATTATATGGACAAACAATGAGATTAACATAAATGTGCCTCAAAAAAATTTTTTGCACAAACAATATTACTTTAAAAGGTTTTTAGAAGCAATATCGCTCCAGAAGTTTCAAAATGGAGCAATGTTTCCCCATTCTGTTAAAAGCTAATATTGATTGTTAACAATTTCAATGGTGAAGAATAATATTGCTTCATTTTGTAACTTCCAAGGAAATATTACTCATAAAAAAAATTTCTGGGACAATATTCCTTTTAATAAAAAAAGGTTAAGGTCCAAATTTACACCTTAACCCTAATTTTTTTTTTGGGACCAAAAAAGAATTTCATTCAAACTATTGTCGGCAAAGTCTGTAGGGACAATAGTCAGCAACTAAAGACAACAAAGCTAAAGCAAAGAAATGAAAATACAATGCTTTATTTGTATATTGCATAAAATTAAAATTTGAATGAAAAGTATGTCATAAAAAAATTGAATGATGCCCTTGGTTGGCATCATGCATACATACATATAAAATATTTATTTAAGAACTCTCAAAGCCTTGACTTTCTTTTCAATATTCATAAATTCTTCAATAGAATTCACAATCCTTGAATATATACTCTCTCCAATCCTTATTATAAAATATTTTTTAGGAATTTACATGTATCAATAAAAATAGTTAAAAACATTAAACTTGTCATAAAATTCAAGTTATTGTCAATATTACCTTTATCAACTCTACTAAATTCTAACATCATATTTAACCAAAAAAAAATTATAACATCACATTAATTTATGCTCTCCCATTATATTTATTAAATATCGCTACAAAAAAAATACATTAAATTTCCATGTCAGAAATTCTGTGGTGAAATTTCTGGCGGAATTAAAATTCCATCAGCAACTAATTTATGACGGTGAATTTAGCGACGAAACAAATTTTATCAGAAAATTTTGTCGGTAATTCATTCCGTGGCAAATTAAAATTCCATCGGTAATTTGATAGTTAATTTCATATTTTTTTGTAATGCATGGGCACACATAGAAAAATATCTAGCACTTATTGAAACTATAAAAATCTCTTATGGAAATGATAAAAAAAAATCTTCTAGAAAGTCTCATGTAAATACGACTTGAGAGGGTACTCCATCTGCTCCCATATATAGGGCATCTTCATAATGTGAACTGTGTCAATTTTATAAAGTATTTGATAGTTTCAATGAGTATTAAATGTTTTTCTTCTGCATATGCTCATATTTAATAGGAGTAGTGAAAAATAATATAAATTAGTATTATTTTGGAGTGTAGTGCAGTTAATAAAAATAATATTGAAAATCATTTTTTACCTGAATATTGAAAATCATTTAAATTTTATAACAAATTTAATGCTTTTATCTTTTTATGTTGATAGAATTTTTTAAAATTATTTTTATTCTTTTTTTGTTGGTAAAATGATCAAATATATTAATAAAACTTTAGTACAACATAAAAGGACTACAAAGATAAAGTACACAGAAGACTATTACACTTTGGATTTATATGAAACCTCACAAGGTTGAATATAAAAACTACAAAAGTAACTGGAATAACAATCTTGACTAGTAACAACCGGATTAAAATGATTTATATTGAGATATAAAATGGGAAGAAAAATTAGATTTCGTTTCTTTAAGTTTTTTTCTCTTAACAACATTAATCTATATAATTTAATAAAAATTTGAACCATTTTAATTCTTAAGAAATTAAAACATATGGTTTAAAATTTAAGAAACTAAAACCAACACAATCTTAATTTTAATCTTATAAAAAATTATATTAAACCTTATACTCAAATGGCAGGCCGGGGGTAATTAGGGTTGCTCCAATCAATGTGTTTGCCTTTTCCCACCATTTTCATATATTCCTAATATGCATTGCAGATACAACAGCTGATTGACATGTTACAGAAATTGAATCATTGTTGAGCGTTCACGTTGAAAGGAAGTCAGTGGTGAGGAGCCAAGAAGGGGCTTGTCCAGAGTGACATATCAGAAAAAGAGGGGAAGAGAAAAAGGAAGGGTGTGAAAGAGGGGAAAAAAGATTTAATTATATATGAGAAAATCATTAATAAAGAGTTGTTCTGTGTACAGAATTTGATACTGCTTCCACACACAGAGAGAGAGAGAGAGAGAGAGAGAGAGAGAGAGATCGTATATATATTCACATGCATTCTCCCCAGTTTGACAAACGTCATTTCGTCTGCTGCTGCATCGATGGATGATGCCGTTATTCCTGGCTTTTTTTTTCTTTACTTTAACTTGATGGCTTCACAATGCCCATAAGCTTCTACTTCTCTCCTATTCGAATCACTCCTTGCATGTTATTCTGTTGATATAGTCTCGCACAAGATACACATTTTTGAGATGGATTGGTTTTGTAAGATTTATTCTCTCTGTACTCGTTTCTTTTTATAAGTACTGGCTGATAAATTATATAAAACAATGTGATGGTTAAAATTAGTTAAATACAAATGTGTAAAAGATATTTTCTCTCCGGTTATTTTTTATAAGTAACAATCACTTATATTACTCAAAATGAACCATTGGTTAAAATTGATTAAAAGTAATAAATATGTAAAAAAAATTAAATATAACCTTATTTATAAAGTTGATAAATATAAAACTGGAACAAACAAAAAGATGAGAAAGAATAAATTAGAAAAATAGATGAGAGAGGTATATAATTAAGTAAGAGTAAAACTGGAAAAATGCACTCAATTTTTAGATAAAATTAAATTATTACTTATATTTATGATCAAGCCTAAGAAGGAAAATTTTACTTATACACACCTCTTTTTTCTTCTTGTTTTATCTTGCCTTCACCTTCTGTGCTGATATCTAAATAAGAGTATTTCCAAAAAAAAAAAATATTTTGATACATTTATTGCATCCAATCAACTTTTTAATTTACATAATTTATATCTCATACTCCCTTAGTTTGTCTCATAAATTACTTCTAACTAATCCATTTGTATCACTAATAAAATCACTAAAAGCATTGAACTCTTTTTTAATAAAATTGAAGTACTTTTTAATATTACCCTCATTAAGTATTTTATTACTAAACGCCAACATATTTTATTACTCTCTTTACTACTCATATTATATCATAAAGAAAAAAAAACCCCAACATATTATATTGCTCTCTTTACTACTCATATTAAATATAGGTATATGTGGAAAATATGTAATACTCTTTGAAATTAGTAAATGCCATATTAAAATATAATAATAACACTTTCTAAAAGATGCCTTGTAATAGAAACCGGAGATAGCATATAACAGTGGAGGCAGTGTTAACAACAACAAAATTACATGGATTCTTTGTTTACTCTTTCAAATAATTAAAATGATGTGACAAGACCATACAATTAGACAATGAGCAAGTTAGAGGACTACATATCTTCAGTTTATTAAAATAAATTGAACTTATAATGCATAAGGGTTAGTAAAAAGAAAACACAAATAAAACACTAACAGGAACGTTAACATTTTTGGCTAGCTATTTTGCACCTTTGATGGCTCTCCAACAAGCATTTTCCTTCAATCCAATCTAAGATTTTCTTGGCCAAAACAAGCTGATCCAAGATAATATCATCAAATTAAATGGATTCCATATATGGTATAAAATCTATAAAAGTATAAAAAGGTGGACTTCTTGTATTGTAAGGACAATCCAAAACCAGCGGTATATAATTAAGAAAAGATTATTCCCAAATATTAAGGAAAATTTAGGGATAACTCCCCATTTGAGAAATTAATTGAGAATGGTACCTAAGATCTAAAAGACCCTATGACTTCACATTTTCCTAGCTAGGTCTCATTTTTCAATTGATTTCTCAAATGGGGATTTATTCCTAGTTTTCCTATATAATATTGATACTCATATGTATTCTATATGAAAACTATAATTTAGGGTAAATTTCATCAATGCATGAATGGATCAAAGCTTTTGTTCAAGAGTAATGTGATCTCAAAAGATTTCTAAGGAACAAGCTCTCCCATATAAACTTATTCATATCAAGTTTGATCATTAGTTTTCTAAATATGCTAAATCAATAGTTCACTTGTCATTCATGTCATTTTGATTTTGGGTTTAGGTACAAATTTGCCCCAAAAATTTTCTTTTAGAAGCAGTATTATCATATAAATTTTAAAATTATAGCAATTTCAATCTAACTATTATCTAAGTTAAGTTTACTTGTTCGTACATCAAATATCTTGATTTAGTAGGTCGATGCCATCCACTTCATTCTTTTGCAAGTTAGATTGAATTTTTTTTTTTAAAAAAAAAATGCATCCCATCCAAAGAAATCAATGATGTACTTACCTGTGTCGGTGTTACTAGCGTATGGTGATAAAAGGGTTTCCAACGGCATTGTTCATGACAATTTTCTCAATATGTCCTACATTCAGTAATTGAATTTTTTTTTTCTTTTCTAGCAAATATGAGGATTTTATAATAATTTAAATATTTTTATTAATTAGATCTAACGATGGAAAAATTTATTTCATCTATAACCAATTTTATATTAAAATTAATATATTTTTATGAAAAAATTATTGTTTCATATTTATTAACGAAAGTATTAAATAATATATGTGATTTTTAATAATATATTATGTATAATACATACAAATAAAAATATATATAATATTTTAAAAATATAATAAAAAGGATAGAAATTATTGATAAATACTAACATAAAATAAGAAAACTAAATTGAAATAATTAATAATATGAAAAATTATATATTTGTTATAAAAATAAAGGAAATTGAAGAGAGAAGAGCAAGACAAGAGAGAATTGGGGATGAAGGAGAGAGTGATATTTATTCATGTGTGTTTCTCCAATGTATATTACAAAACCTCTATTTGCAGGCTTACATCCTCAACCATAAGTTACACAGAATGAATTCTCATAATTGTACAATATGTAATGTAATATCCCAGAGCCCTCCTTTGTAGATATTGTCCTTGTTGCAAACAGAGCAGGGTTTTGTTTCCCTGAGTTTCTACAATAACCCAGAAAACGCGTCTACAAGGGGAAGGTATCCAGACCCTTATAAGGCGTGCTTCGTTCCCCTTCCCAATCGATGTGGGACTTCACATCCACCCCCTATAGGGGCCCAGTGTCCTCGCTGGCACACCGACTGGAGACCTGGCTCTGATACCATTTGTAACATCCCAGAGCCCTTTTTTGTAGATATTATCCCTGTTGCAAACAGAGCAGGGTTTTGTTTCCCTGGGTTTCTACAATAACCCTAAAAATGCGTCTACAAGGGGAAGGTATCCATACCGTTATAAAGCGTGCTTCGTTCCCCTTCCCAATCGATGTGGGACTTCACATCTTTATAACATCCCAGAGCCCTCCCTTGTGGATATTGTCATTGTTGTAAACAGAGCATGGAAACAAAACCCTACTCTGTTTGCAACAGGAACAATATCTACAAGGGAGGGCTCTGGGATGTTACATGTAACATTTGAGTTAGGAAATAAAGGCTCTTAAAAATCATTCATGAGATAAAGGGGTTATGGAGTGGAAGTTCAAGAGTTAGGAAAGGTTATGGAGTTTAGGCATTTAAAGGGAGGAAATCCTAAAATAAACCCAAAGAGTTTATGAACATCCACACTTATATATAATTTTATAATACTCTCCCTTGGATGTTCATAAACAAATATTGTG
>QFDD01001590.1:0-21372 GCA_006871305.1 Vachellia collinsii | reverse complement strand
TGCAAGGACTATTAAGCAGTTGGAGAATATATTAGACGACGTAAACAAATATTTGCACATCTTTCATGCACCCAGTCCTAATGTTTTTAATTGTCATATTGTTCGACTGATCACATCACGACTACAATAATAATTTCCTGTCGATAACTATATGACCTCACTCTCTCTGTTTTGTCGAGTTCGTGAGGTAATTAGAAAAACCAGCTGCACAGCATGATACGTTATTTTTTTTGTTCCTGCGCTAAAATATATGCGAGTCAATGGCATGTGTTGCGTAGAATAATCCCATCGACCCCATCATTCTTGTTTGTTATGAATGTTCCGTTTTGTCAGTGACAAGCTGTCTGGAATAATCAAATTAACTAACTCTAATGAATGTTTCTTCATTAGTTTACGATAATAATTAGTATACAGAAGACACGATATGTAACTGTTAAGCAGATCGGAGGGGAATCCAAAACGTTCCTGCCCTCACGCTAGGAGCTTGAAGCTCCCCCAAATCAATGATGATATATTTATTAATCGTATCAGTTTAACAAAATATGTGACTCAACTTCAAGCCGTCGCCGCTGTTCTGTCCATTTCCATGCGTAGATGGTGGGATATATGTGTTTTCCTTTAAATTATGGGCAATCTGGGATAAGGTAATTAAAGATGAACAAAAAAATAATGATGCTCTGTCGGTCTATCCTATAAATGCATGAAGCTAAATTTAGAAGACAACTGCTTCATTATTTATCGAACACAATCTAACGCGCGCGTGAACACGCCTAAAAAGTAAAAATGAGAAGGGAGGAGATGAAACCGGCGGATGTATTAACATTACCAGCACTGAACAAGAACGGTAGCGCAAAAACTGATGGTTTTAAGAATTCAAACAAGATTGTTTTACTTGTGTTTCTGTGTTCCAAACTTGATTAACTGAGTTCTGGTTGCCAGTACTGAATCCTTAGTTATGAAAATGACGCGCAGGAAGTCAAACTTTAATTAGTGGGCTTGCATCTTGTGTATCGCATAATGTCTGTAAATTAAGAGGGACAAGTAATATGCATCGTGTTTGAAAAGGAAGGGCCAATCACTCTAAGTTTTACATTCTGTGCTGGTATTGATACATTAAACATTTATTTTACCAAGTGTTTACAACTAGTCACCAGCGGAGGATATTTTTTAAAAGATAATAATATGGGAAAAAAATGATCATATATAGAAACATTTCTTTCTGCCAAGTTCTGAAGATATATGGATTCAGTTTCGTCTCCTTTATTTTTATGGGATATATTATTTTTATTTTTTTAATGTAAGTGCCCGTTCACTTTTTTTTTTGAAGATTAAAAAATTAAAAAAAATTATTTATTTATTTATTACATATATTTTGAAATACTTATGTGTATTATTATATATCAGTATACAAATTAGATAAATTATTTTTTTAAAAAAATAATAAATATATCACTCAATTAATTTTATTTTAATTTTTAAAAAAATTTAACTAAGTTTTATATTAATTAAAGAAATGTATTATTATTTTAATTTAGCAATGGAGTTTGACTCGTCGTCTTGGAAATGGCCGGTATGTGACAAAGCGAGTGGCTTGCAGACTCTCTGGTGCAGCGCGTACCAGAACCCAGTAGCGATTAAATAACGAGGAAATATAATTAAGTCCATAAAAAAATAATGAGGAAAAATAGCAGGTTGGTTTCTCGGTGATGCTGCTCTAGTATACAAATATATATAAAAGCCTCGCTTAATCCAAAAAGCGCAAAACCCTCTCTGACTCTCCCAACTCCCAAGCGCTTTCTCCCGTGCATGCACATAAATTCCACGGATAGAGATATCCCCCTCTCAGAATTTGCTGTCTCCGGTGTTGGTTTCTGTTCAAAACCGGAATCTGCTTCCCTGACCCAGTCCCTCATGGAAATTCAAACCCACACCATGTCCGGCTTTGACCTTCAGTCTAAGTCGCCATTCCCTTACTCCCCCAACTCCATGGGTTTACCCGCTTCCGACATTCATGCCGACGAATTCAAATCCTCCGATGTTCCCGATTCTTCATATCCGATCCCTCCGGTAACTGACAACTCTGAGCTTAAAGCCTCCCCTGTAGTTTCTCTGACGGTGGATGATCTTAAACCCGACCGCTTTCAAATGCCTTACGCTCCCAATGGCGGGAAGGCTTCTCCGGTGCCTGACGGGAGAACAACGGCTGTCGACGGAGAGGACGGTTCGGGACGGGGAACTGGACGCATTCAGATGTCGGTGGCGCCAAATGCGCCGGCGGGCGCGGGTCCTCAGGCGAGTGCCGTGGTGAAGTTGCAGAAGGTGTACAGGAGTTACCGCACCCGGCGAAGACTGGCAGATTCCGCCGTTGTTGCTGAGGAATTATGGTGGGTTCCGGGAGACTATTTTCCTTGCTCTTTCTGTCTTCCTTATTTTATTATGTCAAAAGTTAAAACCGAGCTTATTATGATGAAGGTGGCAAGCGATAGACTCTGCTAGGCTCAATCAAAGCACGATTTCATTCTTCGATTTACCTGAAACTGCCGCATCACGGTGGAGTCGGGTTAAATTGAATGCTGCTAAGGTATGGTTGGAATTCCTCACCCGGGGCCTTTGGTTCTGGTTTACTACTTGTGGTTGCTGGGGCCTGTAGGGTCGTTTTTGATGATAGGCTTGAGTGTAACCAATAAGATAACGATCTGTTTGGGCAGGTGGGCAAGGGCTTGTCCAAAGACGCTAAGGCACAGAAGTTGGCCTTTCAGCATTGGATTGAAGCTGTAAGAACTGCTCGTCATCCCTTTATTCATTTTTTCCCAATTACTATTTTTCTTCTGGGATGCTTCAACCCCTAATTCTCATATCTGTTGGTATTGCACTTCCAACTGTAGATTGATCCACGCCATCGGTATGGACATAACTTGCATAAGTATTACGAGGAATGGTGCAAAACTGATGCTGGTCAGCCATTCTTTTACTGGTGAGACTGATTTACCCGAGCTAAAGACTGCTATTCGTTTTCTATGTTTTCTTTTCTTTTGCCCCCGAGGATGATTGAGGCTTGATAAGACAAATTAGATTAGTCCTGAATTTTTCGTAGAGTGAATGGGGGAGAACCCGTTGAAAAGTTCAAGTTTTGTGAACGTTCTGCAGGTTGGATATAGGAGGAGGGAAGAATTTTGATCACTCGGAGTGTCCCCGATCAAAGCTTCAAAAGCAATGCATTAAGTACCTTGGACCTGTATGCGATTCATGTTGACCGATTGTTTCTCTTTCTTGTCATGTTGACCGATTGTTTCTCATGAGTTTTGCCGCATTGTTTCGAAGGTTCTGTCCTGTTCTTGCTTTCCTGACATGACCTTTTTTGGTTCTCTCACATTGTTTCTTCAGCAAGAAAGAAAACATTATGAGTACACAGTGGAGGAGGGCAAGATCATCCACACTCAATCTGGAGATCTCCTCCATACAAAAAAAGGTTCTGAAATTGCCAAGTGGATATTCGTAATGAGCACCTCTAAGAAACTTTATGTAGGCGAGGTAACAGTTCAGGCTCAGTCATTTTTTCGAGTTTCCTGTTTTCTTCTGTCGACGTCGTTCCAGAACCTCTGATGCATTTTGACATCCTTCCAGAAAAAGAAAGGATCATTCCACCACTCCAGTTTCTTAGCTGGTGGAGCTACATTAGCTGCTGGTAGGCTGGTTGCTGAGCATGGTATTCTAAAGGTAGAAAATAATCTTGTTCGATTAAACTGTTGTTGTAATGGAACTAGCCGTATGACAATCCTGATTCCGCTTTTATTCTGCTAAAACATGACTTCTGATTCTCAACGGCTTTCCCTTTGGCAGTCCATCTCTCCTTATAGTGGACATTACCGGCCAACAGATGACACTCTTGACAGTTTCCAGTCGTATCTCAGGGAAAAAAGCGTCAATCTTGATGAAGTTGAGGTGATTGATTAGAACAAGGATAATTTTCTTTCTGTAATGCTGAATTAATCCTAGTTTCTCGGATTAGCAAAATCTTGGTTGTAGAACGCAATCCTCTGATTAGGACGAGGACATGGATGGCCTCTGTAGTTAACTACATTATTCCTTTACGTACGTTCTTTATTGACTTGCTCTGATCCATGGTTTCAGATACACAAGGCAAATGAAGACTCAGATATGTATGAGGATGGGAAGCTTATTGAAGGAGCAACATCCGAAGCATCAAGCACTGCTGAAACTCCAGAGACTGGAATTTCTGACGAAGCAGAGAAAGGAAAGGAAGAGACTCGACCTCAATCTGGAGGTAGTTATCAAAGGACTCTGTCTGGTGGCCTTCAGAGCCCAAGAGCCGAAGTGCCCAAGAAAGCTATATTGCAGAGAATCAACTCAAAGAAAGCTGCAAAATCCTATCAGTTGGGGCACCAACTTTCTCTCAAATGGTCAACGGGAGCTGGGCCCAGGATTGGGTGTGTTGCGGATTATCCTATGGAGCTCAGAGTTCAGGCCTTGGAGATGCTCAATCTTTCTCCCAAATGCCCACCCACTCCTTCATCTTGCAGGCGTATCAGTGCGCTTCTATCCCCACCGCCTCTTCCGACGCCTCGTGGCAATTAAGATGCAACGATCGATGATGCAACTTGTGGTAGTGGAACCACGAAAGAGTGAAAAGACCTCGGCTTTTATGCATCCTTCTTACGTAGTAAATGGTTTAGGTTCACTGCCTGTGGGTGGCAGGTGCTTCTGTAATAAATGTAGAAGATATCTACCCTTATATATGTCACTTCAACTTTTAATGACTTTGTAGCTTTGCCCAGTTGTTGCTATCTTCTCTCTATCCATGCTTGCCTCCACTAAAGGCATTTCAAGAAGGCCATTAATCGTGCTCACCAACCGGTCGGGGGATGTGGATGGAGTAGAGATTGTGATCGTGGTTATTGTATATGAGCGATAGGGCCGAGATGATGTAAAATCAGCTACTGGGTCTTGTAATATGGAAATTTACAGCTGAGGATTGCGCATAAACTTGGTGGCGGAGCAAGTTGACCGCACTATGCTTCAAGCAGGGGTTGCTGGTCGTCTCACAAGTCCAAACTCGGATAACAGTAAAGGAAAAACTGAAGGGACACGTGGCAGAAAGCCATGCGTAATGGTTGCCTTTTCGGTTCTCACCCCAAAAACAGAAAGTTGCTTTTTGAAACGTGGTGACGAATTCATTTCTGCTTCTTCTTTTTTTTTGCCAAGTGGAGAATGGGCTTGCAAGTTGAAACAGGAAAAACTTCATACTAATTTCTCTTTTCATCGAAGTCACTTTCAACCATATATATCATTATAATTAAGAAAGTGTCATTAACTTATTAAATCTATTTTAAGTTATTTACGTCCTATTAATAAAGTTTCATATGAGAGAAAAATAGAGTCTCATTTAAACATTAACTATTGTGAAAACATTAATAAGTAAATGTTGATTACTTCCCAAATTTATATTATGAACTAAAACAATTCTTTAAGGCGACTTGTAATTTTTTTGGGATAAAACATGGCAACGACTCAGGCAGAAAATGACTTACATTATAAACTAAAGAATTATATTAAATAAAAAGATTAAGATCTATTTTTACTAGAAGTTTAAATTGATTCTTATTTATCCTAGAAGTTATACTTCATAGCATATTTGCCAATACCATTGTGCTAATGGGACATACCCATGGGCCATTTTGCATTCACCTCATTTTTTGTTCCCAAGTGAAATTTTCAAGATAGTAGTCCTATTTGCAGTATTTTCAAGATGTATTGGATTTAATACTTGTTGGAATATAAAACATAGAATTAATGGTCAAAACATACGTATTAATGAAACATGCAAATTTCAAAATGATCCCGCAACATGATAATTCCCATAAAAGTGGCTTAATCGCTTTAGCTATTAACAGCCTTCATTGAAATGACAAGACGAGCTACATCACTGATAACTACTAATTTTAAAATTAATGTTTCCCAAATGTTGTACTATTAAATTCCCTCCTGGTGATAGAAACAACGCTAGTAACTACAAAAACTAAAAATAGGAGGGGAGGGCCAACGCACAACGGGGTGACTATTTTGACGATATACCCCAGTGAGCGAATACAACATGCCGTAAATAATTTAGGAAATTACAGAAATTATCGCTAGTTCCCCAAGGTCCCAATGGACGTCGCTGAAAATCTCAACTACTTTTGTATGGAGTCCTCTAGACACTCCACACTAATTTAAAGAAGGGAGAACAAGGACAGAGAGAAGGACCACAGAATGTAAAGCTATATGCAGTTGATGAAGGATATGATCATATAAATGAGCCAAATATACGAGTAGATAACGTTACTCATCTCTTGGCGGCATATTTCTTATCAATATCAGAAAAAACAATCTCCTGACATCGAACAACTCCACCTGCTCCTCCGTAGCACAACCATCTCTCACTACCCTTGTTCATGTTCCATCTCACTCTGTGCAACGCTACTATTTTGGGAGGAAAGGCTTCAGGCACACTCCCTCCGCCCATTTCATTATCAACTTGTGCTCCACCTCCAGTCTCATCATCTACACACACTAAAGCTTGTCTATCTACTGGTTTCTTCTTATTTGATTTCAGTCTTTTGGGTCTTTCCGTACTTGTCGGTGCTTCCACCGGAGCCAATTCCAGACCCGAATTGTCACCATCATAAAGTACTGAAACAAATTGAAGATTCCGTAAGTAATTCAAGTGAAACTATGCTAGCTAGTCAATATTTGAGTGGAATGAAAATATGTCGGGGGCGTACCTAAAGCTTGAGAATCAGGATTAGAATTAGAATCTGTCATCATCTGATTATTCACATTTCCATTTGCATTTGACTCGTATAAAAATTCCCGGAAAGATGATGCAGCATGTCGGCCCTTGTCAAAAGACTTCTTAACTGGGAAAGGGGCATTTGATACAGGAGTGCCAACAGTGAGAGTCGATTGCTCCTCTGTGAGTGACCCGCAAAGAAAATGGGGGACTCGATTGCGGACATGATCGCTCTCCACTTCTTTAGTGGTAAGCTGATACATGAAAGCAAAGCTCAGAAAAAAGGAACAAGAAATGGAGAAGAGGGGGCAGGGAAACAGAAAATTTTAATTTTGGCTCTCCTATTTCGTACCAACGAAGCTGCTCTCATAATATTTCTAGGCAAAATAAACAGATACAAGCCATCTAAAAATCTATAACTCAACCTCCATTTTTTTTACCATGGATCGAGTAAAAATTAGGTTTATCCAGACTGAAGTGAAGAGCCAAATTATCTAAACCTTTTTTTTAAAAAAAAAAAGGTGTACTGCACTCAATTTTCAAGCCAATTACGAGATAAAAGCAACCCTGAGCTTCAATATGCTTACTGCAACTTCAGTACCATCCATTGGAACGAGGAGCCAGTCACAGCAGACCAACTAAGCCTATCCCTAATTACAAATAGTTTGATATTGAGAAAATACATAGAAGAGGGGATAGGGGAGATGTTACAACCAAACAAGCACATCCCCTTGTCAGACTGAGTAGCTAGATTATAATAAATTTATAAAAAACCTATTCTGGTAGTTACAAGAATGAATCGTATGCATATCATCATGAAAAGAAGTGATAGAGTAATTACATGAGGAATCTCCAGCAAAATGTTCAACTTACCTGAAAACGGATGGCAGAACCATCCGCACCGCAATAAGCAACCATACCTACAATAAAATAATGGCAGTACTCATCTTTAAGAACTGGCTAACATTTGAAAAATTTAGCAGTCAATATTAGAAGTTAAGTGTTGTACGATACAAGGCATTGCTTTGCAATAACCCATATTTCCGAACACTGAAATTCTTCCTCACGAGATGCAATACTGATGAAGCCACAAAAACAAATCACAGTACAACGCAGTACCTGTTATTCTTGATACATGAACACTCCAAATAGCAAAGGATGAACGAGACGAACAATGCAACCCAGGTTGTTTTTTTCCACTTAATCTTTTACCACTCACAGGTAGGTCATTTGCAGCCTTCGCCAGGCTAAGGGTTCTCATTGTTCCATCTTCAAAAGTCATAATGATGCAACTACAAACATATATGAACAAAACTATTCTGAGATTACCATAATAAAACAACTCAATAGCATTTGATTCAGTTAGAATTCAAAACTACCTTGGCTTTGACAGCCATTCCAGACTATAGATGATCCTTGGAACAGGATGGAGCTTCCGCAAAGGATAAAATGGATCACTGTAAACAGCATAAATTTTGAGTCATAAAGATGTTACCATGATAAACCCTAAGGCTAAATGAAATCCATGATGAAATATCAATATTTGTCCTTTAATCCTTTTATGCCCAAGGAAACAGAAAAACCGCTTTACTACTTGTAAATGGACACATAGACGATATGATGAAAACTGTTCTTCTGGTTAAACTTATCCAACCAACTCCCACTTTATTGATAGAGAAGATTTTCAGAAAATAATGACCCTGAAAATTCATGTTTATTTCAAAACAAATAGTTGCTGCATAAAAGAGGAGGTGCGCGGTGCACCACAGGAGAACCAACCAATTAAAATGAATTAAAGAAAACTAAATGAACATGAATGCAAAATAGACTAATAATATGGAAACAAATAAAGAAAAGAAACCATTTGACTTCAGCCAATTGACATGATATGGGCTTGCTGGCTTAGCCCAAGTGTTAATTCATCCCAAAGAACTTGCTCCAAGAGCAGCAAGGGAAGAATAAAAGAATGAATGGACAAAGGATATGTTGTGCGACTAGTAGGGAATGGTTGCTATGATGGCCAAGGGGTAATGAAGAACCAAAGCAATGATGGAGTGTTAAAAACCATTTTTGGAAGCGTTTTCCCTGGAGAGACTCTAGTCTCCCAAAAGCTATAGATTATCCGTCATTATTCTTAGTGCATTTTGTGTAAGTCTGGTTACTGCTTTGTTTAGAGACTGCGATATGGAAGGCTGATTGCCCTGTAGTTTATTCCTTTGCACATCATACCTACAGTATATTTCTGGTGTATTCATACACATGAGACAGGGAAATTTCAGCTTTGGTTGGCCAGTTGCCTTCTGCGTCTGAATTTCTACTGGACAATCCCATCCATAATAAATGTAATCATACGAATATCAAAAAGGTTAAAGGACGATAATTTCTAGAAAGTAATTCAATTTTTTTTTTCCTTTCTAACAATAGGATGCTGTCACTGCTATCTTTTACATTTTGATGCATATCATATGGCCTTTTTTAGCAGCATCCTTCAATGTGAATGACATGTAATTGGGAAATATGAAAAATAATTCAATTCAACACTATTAAAAAATTATTTATTTAAGTACACATAAAAGTATTCTAAGATATAACGCAATAAAGTTATTTCAAAATTTTTTTAATAAAGTCAATAGAAAACAGAACAATAATTCAAGAAATCATACTTACCGTAGATCCCAAAACTTCAGGCCTTCATGCCCAGCAGTTAATATTATATTTGAACTCTCTGGATCACTGAAAAGTTATAAAAAATTGTTTTTTAAAAAAACTTCTCAGCGTTAGAAATGTAAAATATGAATATGAACAAAAGATACACAAACATATTATTTCTGGTTCTGGCCATTTTGTCAGTGTAGAGAATTATTGACTTATTTTTTTGAGAAATCTTCATTCGAGAGGGCAAAATAGAAGGCTTGCATTGGACCGTATCACCATAAGAATGAGATGTCCCCACAAAGAGACCCATCAATTTGACAAACTATATTTTTACAATTTTTTAATAGAACGCAGAATAAGAAATGATACTATCTAAGCAAATGTAAACCAAAAGGAGCAAATAAAGCTCCCCATAGATTTCAGAGTATGTAGTACGTATTTGAGCCAATTCTTGGAGGTAGCTGGAGCATATCTTAAAGTCATTTCCATTCAGCAGAAATAAAAGGGGGGTAGAGAAAAGAATCAAAAGCAACAAAAAAAATATTGAGATATTCTATAAGAATTTAAGGTGATTTTAAATTGAAAATATACTTTTTCATTCAAATCGTCCAGAGTTAAGAGATGACAACAGTTAAATATGTAGAATGCAATTAACTAGCACGCCTTGAAGTTTCAAACGTCACTGACCCTTCAAATGGAGCCCATGCAACTGCTCTAATAGGGACTGTATCCCCAGCAAAACAAAGCAATGGCCTTGTATCTGCAGATGAAAATAAAACAATCAGCAATGAAGCTTATCTAACGAACTTGCTTATCAACCAGAACCCATCACAACAAACCAAATCAGGGGTAAGAATGTTACCACCACATTTCAGTGAAGTGCTTCTTGAGAATTTCCATAAAGCAACCTAGATGTAATTAAATTACATTAGTTGTGATATACTTCCAAATGTAACATTCCCATGAAAATGTTAACTGTATGCTTTGAACTGATTGATGATGCTGAAAACAAATATAAACTATGTTTATAATACATATTCCAGCAAGATGAGAAGAATCAGAATGAATATTTTGAGAAAAAAATTCCAGATGCTTTCTTATTATTCCCCTCACATAAACCTTAAAAGACAAATATATTTCCTAACTGTTGAGATAGATGGACATCTATGATGTATCCAAAAAGAAGCACAAATAACTCAAGAGCAGGCAATTAACGTAACGTAGTTATACAATACCGTTCCATCATGGCACCCAGCAAGCAGATAATCATGTGGTGGTGAAACAGACCATTCCACAGTCAATGGGATACTGTCAGACAAAGCAATGGAGCAAATTTAACCAAATACATAACAATGCAAAAATATTATTTCAAAAAACTGATGAACTAATCAGAGAAGTTCAATAACAAGTAATGCTTAAGTATCCTATATCATAAAACTTGTTTTGTTGATTTCTAAAAGAGAAAAATGAGATCAAGTTCAATTAATCCTTGAGTTGGTTGCAAGAATCATGGTTAACCAATAACACTAATGAAAGGCAAGGAGCAAATTTAGCAACATACCTTTGTAAGCCACCACGCTTCAACATTGAACATTTAAATACAGGCTCCAATTTTATAAACCGGGGATCTGTACCCTCTTGATGCTTATAAATTGCTCTTAATGCAAGATGGCTGGGAACCTCCCACCTGTATGTAAATGATAAGAATGAAAGCATTAGTGCATAGCACTAAAGTCAAGCACCAAATATTGCAAATGTAAAACACTCTCGTTTTACTATTTATCCATTATGTTTCATTCAACTTTTCATCAGAATTTTTGTAATTATAAACACAGTACAAATCTATTATTTGAAACTGCATTTCCTTTGGTATAATCGAATTTTAAACATCACAAATCGAGCAATGTTATTCAGTACAAACAGATCTCAATCGTCATGGTTTTTGCAGTTTCTAACTGTACAAAGAACATAAAACAGGGATGGCTTATTCAAGTGATGGGAAGATAAATTGAAAAGATATCAAGGACACCACCATGAAGAGAAGAATGAGACCCAAACAAAAAAGGGACTGGCTTTCATTTAAAACATCCTAAGCAGACATCTTACACTTCCAGAGATCCATTGCCCAACAAGACAGCAAGATACCCCATTCTGTGCTTGCAAATGGAATCAGAAGCATTAGAAGGTCGCCACTTCACATCCCATGCTACCTTCCCATTATGTGCCAGGCATAACACAATTCTTGGCAAAGCAACATATTCTGGAATAGAACAAGTAGCTCCACCACGATGCACTTCAGAGCTACAAGTTGGTTGATGATTTGCATCATCCTCATGCTGTGTCAATAACAGGGGACTTTCATCATCGTAAAACTCAGCATCCCCACAATTAGTTCTCAACCTACTACTTTTAACAGGCTTTTCCAGCATAGGGATGCATGCAGATACAGATTTGTTGGAACACTTGTGCATTGCATCAGAGTCTGGTTGCAAACTATATTCTTCACAGTTGCTAGAAACTTCATCTGCAAAACGAAATTCAGCAGAATTTTCAGGAAATTGAAGGGCTAGAGCTTCCACATGTTGGTTCTCGCAATTCAGATCACTCACTGCCACTTCATTTGACTTCTTGCTAGGTCTTCCCCTACGCTTCTTTACTTGTGTTAATTTGTCTTTTGTGACTCCATTGTTTGCAGGATCTTGTTTGCTCCTTTCTGCAGGAGGACCTACCTCTTTAACATTTTCCAAAACTCCAGCTGGCACAAGAGCTTGAGCAGAATGGGTCTCAGAATTCATATCAGTCACTGCTACTTTGATTGGATTTTTTCTAGGCCTTCCTCTTGGCCTCTTTATTTTTGTTGAATCGTCATTAGTGTCTTCCTTTTTCCTGCGTCCTCTTTTACTCTTCTCTGATGGAGGAAGTGCTTCTTCATTGCTTTTGCTGCTATTTAAAACGCACCATATTTGCAAAAGACCTCTACCGGTGAGTGGGCTACCCATCTTGTGATAAGAAGCACCAGGTGGGTGAGCAGCAACAGCGAGAAACTAAAACAAAGATCAGTAAGAAATTCATCTCAGGTATAGGGTTTCAAAAAAGGAGAAATCCATAACTTCATGTATTTCTATTCCCAGTAATTTGTATCAGGAGACCAAAGCTCAGAGTACCACATCACCACATACTAATAAAAGGAAGACTCAAACCATGATGTAAAGAATGATAGAAAGTATGTACCTCACATTTAACTGAACTATCCGGCTTCAAATGAATCTGAGGACACCAATCCAATGCCCAAACAGGACCCCCAACATACAACAAAGAGTCTCTACAGCGACAGTACTAGAAGTGTTAAGGTAAATTGGATGATGACTAGCAACTGAATCATAACACAGTAACTCACTGCCTGGATAAAAGATAGCTTATTTAAAATTAATGAATGTATTACCTGGATAAAAGATAGTTTATTTAAAATTAATGAAAGTGTATACTCTTTTTCGAATGAAATGAACCTCTAACAGAATAGCACAGTCATTGATCAAACAACATGGTCAAAATCTCATTCATACCTTGATTCATGAGATTTGACATCCCCGAGTAGCCCCTCCTGCATATCATGTGAAAACAGAAACACAGGATGCTAATAAATATTTGCAACACCACAACTCTGACAAAGACAATGTAAGTTGAAATGAAATTGAATTCAGAAAATTTACGTAGCTAAGATCATCCTCACAAAACAAAGAGAAAAGGGGAGGACAACAAAGATTAGCTTGTACCTCCGGAATGGCAGCAGATGAAAATTGAGGTAAGTTTATGCAGTTGATTGCATCTTTTGCCTCAGGACTTCCAAATCCACAAGCAAACCTAATGTTTCTAGGTTCATAGTGAAAATGTCTCCATTCTCTGTACATATATGTTTCACATTCTTTATGAAATAACAAAATCAACATTTTAAGAAATAAAAGCAAATGAGGATATAACAGAAGTTGCATCTTTCATCACATATAATGCAAGTGAAAGTTAAATGATGCATATCCCTCTCTTAAACGATATAATAGAGTCCTTTTTAATTTTTTAAACAGGAGATGTAATTTGATAAAAGTAATCCATTTATTTCATCATGTGGTAAGTGCAATCAGTTTACAACGGGCATTTGCAAGCAATGTGATTGTTATCATTTATTTTTTGGCAAGTGCGACTACTAACATTTGAATAAGAGAAAACTTCAGCAACGAGCTGTATCTGTCCAGAAGGTTCAGGCGAACTAAGGCAACCCAGGCTTCCCTAATCTAAGAGACGCAGCCAGAAGACGCTCTAGAAATTGAGCTGATTGAGTTCTAAATTGCCGGTGTGTATAAAACTGGACAGAGAAAAATTTGTAAACAAAAATGGGGAATTGAGAAAAGGTCCCCCATTGAAAATCTTATGAGTGAGAATGACCTAAATATGAGAGTACCCACACCGTATGTGTACAAAATTCGTAGGATACCAGTACTTTCTGAGTATAAAAATTTATCACATCCTTCTCCGGAATAAAATTTTGAATAGGGACTTTCCCTTTTCCCAGCAAAATTAAAGGCTAGATAATATGATCCACAAAACAACTGTCTATTCTTTTTTTAAAAAAAAAAAAAAAACTTAAAAGAGCTCAGGTCGAACCACATCTTGGTGCAACAAGCGAAGGGGCAAGGAAGGAATGTAATATTAAAAAGAGAGAAGACTAACTTTGGTCAGCTAATTCGCAACTTTCCTACAAATACTGAAACATAACTAGAATTCATGTCTACCAAGGATGCAGAATTTGAGAATTCTGAAACATGACAAATTAAAGCAATTATAACAATCTCTAAACGAGATAGATGAACTAGCAACCACGGCATTTACGTCTCAAGCTCAGAGACAAATCATTGCAATTACTGCAAGACAAGTAAACAAAATATTCAAAACGCACAGTTTACCTCAAGAAAGTGACAGTGGCAGAAAGTCTCTGAATCTCACTCTGCTCTAAATAAGAATCCACTTCTTCCCCACAAAGCTTATCAATCATGTCCATGGCTTTGAAGAAATTCTCCACTGAATAATCAAAAAACGAAGTGCTGACCCTAGGATCACTTCTATCATTATGAATTCTTGCTGAATCCTCTGCCTGCACCTCAGCTGAGGTGCCCTTCTTATTGAATGCTTTTTGGGCTTTCCTCTTCAAGGACTTCTTCCTTTTGCAACCAAATTGTTGGGCAAGAGATGGCTCAGGAAGGCCCTCATCTGGTTCTATCATTATTAAAATTCTTTTATTTTTGACAAACTAATTTAATATTGGAACCTACACCAGGAAACGGAGATGTGAGCTAGAGGGAATGAAAGAGAAGCGTGGGAGCTCTTAAAAAAAACCAAGAAACTAAACTATGACTAAGCCACCGAAAGTTAACTAATTTAGAGGTTTAAACCAGTTAGGAAAATGAGGCTAACCCACGGAACGGAAGATGTCAACAGAAGCGGAGAAGGAATCAAAGAGGAAAAAGGCAGGCAAAGAAGAGGGTTTGGTTGAATAAAGGAGGGTGAAATTAGAGTTATGTAAGGTCTGTTTGGATATCCGTTGTACTGTCACAGTGTGCCGTGAAAGTATTCCGTTTGGGAGAATCTCATTTTAACACGTGAAGATTCATTCTCTCCGTTCTACTCTTCTCTCCAGCATTCTCCTCACAGTCAGATGAAAGAGGAGCTACATAAGAAATAAATCTATACATGCTTCAGTGCTCTGATATCTTAATTCTTGTTCTCCAATCCCAAGACATCGTGCCCGAACTCAAACTCTGTCCTGTCTCTCCCAAAAACTCCTTCTGTCGAGCCTTCCTCTCCCTTCTACCTCTTTCAATCCCTCTATCTTCCTCCTGTTTTCTTCCTTTTCTCTTCGTAACTCAGTCACTTCCGCTTTTTCACTCGCTCTGAAATCTGAATGCTCTCCCCTTCGTTCCTCACTCTGGGACGCCGCGGGAATAGCCGGTTTTTTTAGGTCTATTTCCTCATGTAGCTTCCTTTTATCTTTTTAGCCCAGAATAATGTAAAAATGAGGTTTCATGACGATATTTTCGTGATTTTTTAGAGATACTGAGAAGGAAATCACCCCTTTTTTGACGATTATGCATCTAAAAACGTTTTTATAAGTAGAGTAGTACGACATATAAACAAAAATTAAATTATCTTGAGATCACTTTTGCAAAACATTTTTTCTGAAAAAGAAACATGGTCGACCAACATGGTTTTTGATTAAATTCACTGTTAAAAATCCCATTTATTAAAAATTACGTTTAGCTAACTCCAACCTAAACAAGCATTATACGACTTCTGAGGCCACATGCCAGAGTTTTGATGTCTCTCTCACGTCACATTTTTTTTTTGGCCAAACACGTCTCCCTTCCTTAAAAGATTGGAGGTTAAATTATTTTGGTTCGTGTTTTAAGCAATAAAAACTAAAATCTAAACGGTATTGGGATGGTGAAATTGAAGATCAAGTCACATTAATCAATATCATTTTTTTTTATCAGAGTATCCTTTCATTATTAAAGTATTGTTAAGTATTAAATATAAATTTATCAATAAGGATTTAAATTTTAATTTATTACATTGTAAATTACTAACATTTTCGTTAGAGTCAATTTTATTGGTTGCTGAATTGAATTGACCTAAGCCACCTTGCTGGATAGAAATACCATTAATAATCACTGTGATCTTTTTTTTTTTTTTGTTTAGAGTAAACTGGCCCATGCCACTTTAATGGGCCAGAACCGCAACAGCCATAAGCCCGGCTCCGAACGACAAAATGATGCAAGTTCGGTGCTGAGTCATTCAAATCTTATTCTGATTTAGATTATATTTTATTTTTGTTATATCCTGTTATGAATATAGCAAGATGCAGCATACGAACTTATTTATGATTATCAGCTTATAAAACATATTTAAATTAATATGTAAAAATAAAAAAGCAGGCTATCAAAATTCATTCAAGTGATCTTTTAAATTAAAAGCACAGGTTCAAAACCTGAAGATTGCGTTACAAACACTTAAAAAACAAAATATTCCTCCAAAGTATCTGATCTCGAATGAGCCCTGCATTGCAGCTTGGACGGGACGGGCTCTCTTGGTGAGAAACTGAGAATCGTATCTTTCCTTTCCCAAAACTCAAAATGATTAAATTTGAAATAACGAGTAGCCTTTTCTTTTTAAATAACTGGACATGATAATCGGTTTTTGTGATTTTAGCAATTTTAGTGATTCCGTTGAATCGAGTCCGAATGTCATATTTTTTTTATTTAAAACCCTCTTGTTTTCCCAGTGATTTTATAATGAACATTTGTACTGTACCAATTTAAGGGAATTGATAAAACTGCACCATTTTTAAAAGATTACGTTTGATTTTGCACACCTGTCAAATTTAATTAGTCGTACGCTTGTGATGAAAATTTTAATTACTAAAATTACACCTTAACTCTAATCATCTATGAACAAACACAATATCTATCTTAACTCTTAAGTGCTCTTCATAATCATAAACCATGCTATTCATAAATCATATTATATATGCTTTGAATTTGTTGTAATGAAACATCAAGACTTTTTTTGGCTCTTTCTTAGAGAAAAGATTCTTGAAAAACCATGCTTGGGAAGGATATAACCGTTCATATAAAGTTGGGAAAAAAATAATAATAAACTGGGTCAGTCCAACACTCATTACGGTGAATTTTGAAAGGGAAAATTGGAAAGAAAGGAATACAGAACCCTTCATATAACATATATGCACTGAGAGACCATTGACTAAAAGGAATCATAGGCTGGAAATTAATATACATTGACTCACGGCAAAAGAGAAAACATGGGCCACATTATTCTCAGCCACCGTCTCATGGAAAAACAACCCATAGAAAAAAATTTCCCAAGACATGTATGACCCATAGAAAAACAATTGAAGTTTTTTTAATGACAAATACACAAATGAAGTGGTATACTCAGTTGCACAATAATTTCTCTTCATATCAAATCTAAAGTGGCTTAAGAATATCCTGAGCTACATAAATAGATATATTCATTTAAACTTAAAATTGCTAACCTTCCTATAATGAAAAATGATAACGATTTTATAAAAATGACAACTCAGCATTTAAATGCTACCTTATTAATTTTTAATTTCAAACATGTGAATTAAAAACTATTTAAAATAAAATCCCACTTTTATCAACAATTTGTACGGTGTTTAACAATACTTTGGCCATCTTAAAAATGATTATCAAAATTGGTTACATGGCTTTAATTTTGTTTTGTTTATTTTCAGCATCACCTATGAATTTTTCTATCTCTATTGTATTTGTCAGGGCTGAGCAACGAGCGGGTTGAGCAGTCCATGCCTCAACATGTAGTCCACCCTTTAATATCTACACAAGTATGACCTAGCATGTACCTATGCCTCAACCCATTTAAGTTGTGTTGAATGGGATGGAATGTAAATGAACTGGTTTATATGGGTTATGGGAAACTCGTTTAAATATTCATCGTTTTTTTTTAACCAAAAGATAGATAATATCATCAATGAATCACAATTGTTTGAGCAAATTTTTGTAAAAAAAGAATTAAAAGATAAATTTAGGTCACCAATAATGGAAAAAGGAGTGCAAATAATAATGAATTTAGAGTAAGACAAATGGTGGAAATTGTATTGATGAACTTGTTAGAGTACAAGGAAATTCGAGTTTAAAGTGAGTGTTTCTAGGATTGGGTTTGATTCTATTATTCATATATTGTCTACAATGTAAAGCCAAAACAAGATAAATAACTGGTTTTCCGCTTAGATCGCTCGTCTTCCCACTTCCATGAGTCTAAGGGGTCAATCGTTAGATCTGCAAATTTAATCGTCTATCCCCGAGATTTTAGGAGAGTGGGGTGTGAGTTCACGTGTCGTGTCTGGGGCTTTCCTATTGAACCCTCTATAGTTCCCCTCTACAAATGGGCCTACAGACTGAACCTCAGTTCTGTCAAGTCCATAGTCATTTTTTCGAGTGTACAACAATAGTCATTGATCTTAAAACTTGCGTCCACCACTTAATACAATTTTAATAATATTATTAACAACTCCAAAAAGAAACTCGCAAGAAAGAGAAATCAAAGTGAAGCCAAGAGTGTGATTATCTATCACCATGAAAATTCGACAATGAGAAAGCATGATGGGCTACATTATCATCATTCAAAATCGACATGACTTCTAAATCTGCTTGTGTTGACAATGAAGGAAGATGTCTTTGTTGGACAATTCAAACGGTGCTGCTGTAGCCCTACTCGAAGCCTCTCTCGAGTTCCTTTGTCTCACACTTCTCTGAAATTGTAGATAATACTCTAAATCCCACAATACATCACTCATTGTTTGCCTATCACACCCATGCCAAACATTCAATCCTCCAATTTTCAACCTTGTAACTTTAGGCAAGATCTCTACAAACTTAGCCCCATTCACCTCCACTTACGGAAGGGAGGAGTGAAGTTGAGGAAGAGGAGAAGTGATTGGAGCGGTGACTAATGAAATGGGTAACAGGGTTAGACTTTATATTGGTGAGATAGATAAAGATGAAATAATAAAAAAATTATAATTAAGAATCTTAACAGGCGAGCACGGGCAACCCGTTAGTGTACCTATAGCCCGTCCAGTTTAATTCTTAAAACCCATTATGGGCATGTAAGACAGGTTGCGGGATAATTGTTTAGCCCAAATATTTGTTGATCATCAATGTGCAAATATAGCTAAACTTAGTATGGGTGTTAAAGATAGAAATTTGCACCTAAGTTAAAAGAGAGGGAACTATTTGTGCTATCATCTCCATATTGTCTGTTTCATTCCAAATTGCCCACTAGTGAAAAATAGAAACAAAAAACAATTTACTACTGATAATGCACTCGTCTGGATTAGTTATATGAGTTATTTTTTCAATATGATTTACAGTCTATTAGGTAAGTATGTTATTTCAATATTAGTAAACGTATTTTACTAATACTAAGCAAACGGGCTTGTATTCTCCCAAACACAACTTGAAAAGGACCTTTCACTTAGATATTCAAAATTCAAATCAAATTAAAAATTTCATCACTCCCTTGATCAGCCAAAACTAGAGATGGGAATTTGGGTTGGCCCTTCACGGGTTTGGGTCTAAACAGGTTAGCTAACATAAAATGGCTTGATTTTTCAAATTCGACCCTTGAATTAGCGGGATCGAGGCAACCCACTGGCTTTTAGCCTATTTAACAAAAAATGATTTTTTTTTCCAATTTAAAGTAGTGAATTTTATAATTTAAAACATAAATAATATCAAAATTAAATGAAAATAAATAAAGTTAAGATGACAATATATTATAAATAAAAATTCAACATCTAGATTTGAAAACTGTTTTGAATAACAGTCATATGATTTACAATTAGAAGTAAAAAGATGATTAAATGTTATTAATGCAATAAATAAAAATGATAGACTAAAGTTTTGTATTTATTCTCAAATCTTACGGCTTGACACCTAAGCTTTGTCTGTGCAAATTTTTGGGGGTTAAGAGTTTAAAAGATGATTCGAGGAATCAAAAGTATAAATGAAAATCACATAGTAGTTTCCGATGCAAAGATAAAGTGAGTATAGAAGTAGCTGGGCGAATGACTTTGATTAATGATCAAGAGCAGTGTACTGTGAGCAATGGAGAGGAAGATCAGAAAAGGATGAGAGTCAGGATTTATGTTTTATAATCAGAATGTCCCCTCCTTTTTACAGACCAACAAAATAAATAGATAAAATCTTGATTTGCTTGCCGTTGGACAGTTATGGTATTGCTCCATGGATCTAGGCAGCATGGGTGCTGAATACGTAAATCAAAACTGCATGGTCCGACAATTGTGGAGATCATGAGATAGTCGTGGACCAGAAGACGGACGTTTGTGTCGCTGGGAGTAGGTGGTCGCTGACGCAGGTCGCAGGCGTGAGGTTTCTTGCAAGTATTGGTTGTTGGGGCTGCCACTGGGCCTCATACTGGGCTATCGTTGCTAGCTGGGCCAAAGTCTAAATGAGTCTAAAGTCGTTTTTTTGTCATACAAACTTGTTAGTCATGGGCCAACCCGAGGGTTATGAGTAGGTCCACGGGTAACGGGAATGTTTAACATATCTGTACTTGTTTTAAATAGATCAAGTTAAAACAATAGATTTTTAATTTGGTTTTTAAAAAGTAGTTTATATATGGAAAACTAGATAACAAGTTTGATATTGAAATTGAAAAATAAGGATTCTTTTTTGATCAAAAAAAAATAAGGATTCAATGAGTGAAAATATGTATGTGTGTGTCTTTATATATCACACACAATATATGAAAATAAATGTTTGACTTGGAATGATTTCTTTTAAATTAAATTTGAAAGAAAACAAAGAGCTATTATGATATAATGTATTAAATAAACGGTGAGAAAAATTATATTTTAACAATATTTTTTTCTTTTCACATTTTTAGATTTTTATGGGACATATAATTGATAAGAAAACAAATTTAAAAATAAAGTTTGATTTAAAAGGATTTGTTTCTGAAATTTGGAAGCAAATATAAGAAAAATAAATAATCTTTAAAACAAAAATAAAAATAAAAAATTTGACAAACTTAAACGGCCCTTCTTTTTTTGACATTAAATCATAGGTCTAACCCTTGATTTAAACGGATATAATCGAAACCGACCCATTTTCTCGACTTTAGCCAGATATGTACACAGTGCTGAAATTAGCGTGCCAGCATTTATTAAATTAATTAGTTAATACTTAATCAATATCCACCGTATGCTCAATAAACAATGGAAATGTGCAGCTTGCTCTGTGTCAGGCGGGCCAGCAAAAAAATAGTAATATGTCAGTCAAAGCATTTCAAGTGCACTC
>QFDD01001589.1:0-24997 GCA_006871305.1 Vachellia collinsii | reverse complement strand
CCGTAAGATGTTGGCGAAAGGAAGACACAACACGTATCGATATTTCAATTACACTTCTGGTTTTATTCATCACTGCACCCTCAGAGGTTTGGAGGTACGTCGTCAGAGACTCGAGCCTCCTGGGAGATAATGAACAACAATTAGAATTTTCATTGATACATACACATGCATACTTTCCTTTTTTGCTCAGTTTGATACCAAGTATCACTATGAGATTGGGATAGACCACACTATTCGCCGATTCTCGTTCGTCACTCCCCCCGCTCCTGGCCCTGATGTGCCCTACACATTCGGTCTCATGGGTAACTCACTTCTATATCAAAACTAACCTTTTTCTTTGCTATATGTACTTTGTGAAATTTTGAACTTGGTCACTCTCTATATGAGATCTTAAGATCTAACACACTAAAAAAGTGAACGCGTGTTTTTAAGTTTTTTAATGGGGTTTTGTAATTTGCAGGTGACCTGGGTCAGACATATGATTCAAACAAGACTCTTGATCACTATGAGAAGAACCCCATCAAAGGACAAGCTGTACTGTTTGTGGGAGACCTGTCTTACGCAGATGACTGCCCAAATCATGATAACAACAGGTGGGATTCATGGGGGAGGTTCCTGGAAAGGAATGCTGCTTATCAGCCTTGGATTTGGACTGCCGGCAACCATGAACTTGACTTTGCCCCTGAACTGGTAAGCTTATCGTTTACATAAGTTCTTCGTCCGTTAGTTCGTCAATTCATTTAATTCTTAAAAGAACAAAACCTTTGTATTTGTTTAGTGTTGTTGTTGGTGATATGTAATTTCAGGGTGAAACCAAACCTTTCAAGCCATATCACCACCGGTATCATACCCCTTATAGAGCAGCACAAAGTACTTCACCTCACTGGTATTCCATCAAGAGAGCTTCTGCACACATCATAGTCCTGTCCTCCTACTCTGCATTTGGTAATGCTCCTTAGTTTTATGGTTTAAAGAACCTTAATTATGGTGCTTTGTTCCTCTTTATCACAAAGCATGAATCTTGGTTAAACCATTTTTAGGGAAGTATACCCCACAATACGAATGGCTACAGAAAGAACTGACGAAGGTGGACAGGACGGTGACACCTTGGTTGATCGTTCTGGTGCATTCTCCTTGGTACAACAGCTACAACTACCATTACATGGAAGGAGAGTCCATGAGAGTCATGTTTGAATCCTGGTTTGTTGAACACAAAGTAGATATCGTCTTTGCCGGTCATGTCCATGCCTATGAACGATCTGTAAGTGTTACTACTCTAGTTTTCTCTTGTTCTTAATTAGATTTGGATTGATATGATATGAGATTTAGCAACAATTGACTAAATTGTTTGCTTTACTAGGAACGAGTGTCCAACATTCAATATGATATAGTGAATGGACGATGTGAGCCAAAGAAGGATCTGTCAGCTCCTGTGTACATCACAATCGGAGATGGAGGGAACATTGAAGGGCTAGCCAACAAGTAAGTTTCATATATAGTGATAATTACAGGATTAATGATAGGGGTGGATGTTTGTTTGTTTTAGTTTTGAATATTTGAAAGAGTGTTTAATTAACAAAATGTGGGTGTTATGGGGGCAGCATGACAGAGCCACAACCAAAGTACTCAGCATTCAGGGAGGCTAGTTTTGGGCACGCCACTTTGGAGATAAAGAACAGAACACATGCTTTCTATAGCTGGCACAGAAATCAAGACCAATACTCTGTTATGGCCGATTCCAAGTGGTTCTTCAACAGATACTGGCACCCTCTGGACGATTCTACTACCCATTAGTTGCCTTTCTTTAATTTGGAACAGTTTAGCTAGTTTTTAATTTCATAGTTATTTCTTACGATTCTATTACTTCCCATTAGTTGCCGTTCTTTCATGTGGAACAGTTTAGCTAGTTTAGAATTTCATGGTTGTTTCTTATCCTTTTAATTTGCAATAGTTCAAGCGGTTTTGAATGTAGTCCTGCTTAGAGATACAATAAATTGCATAAATTTCTTCTTCAACCGAAATAACTAACACTCTTCAGCCAAAGGGCCAACTCCCAGTGCCAATTCGTACACTCACTTATTGTGCATCAGAAAGAGTACGGTTCTGATCAATCGAACCACTGGTATGCTCAGCTTGTGATCAACATTTTGTACACTGTCAAGTTCATAAGGCAATCAGCTAAAACTGACTTGGTTTCAATCAGCCATAATGGCTTGTTTGCTGATCAATTCTCAAAAGCAATTTCACGCAAGTCGAGATAAAACTCTCTCACATACTTACCTCGGATTCTGTGAAACTCAGGTTTGAAACCTAAATTTTGTTACTTCCCAGATAAATGGTAGAGTTTTTTTTTCAGGGGAGGGGAGAAAGTATACAAATGATCTTGTTAGTACTTAAGCGGTACATGGCTTATTTGCTTATCTCCAACCATGGTTATTTACTCAATTTATCAGAAATATCTTAAGCAGAGGAACTGAATTTATATTCAGATATGTTTTATGGTGGGAATCAAGAGGTGAAAGACCAGAATCATAGTTACAAACAGCAGTCACTTACATCCTCTCAGAGACTCTAGAGGCTAAACAGTTCAACTTCAAATGCTAACACTAAATTTTTTGCCTAAATTACTTGCGAAACAAATCCAGGTCGAATCCTCTTAAAAGGCGAGACTTCGTCGTGGTTATGTTATAACAGATAATTGTGATGAAGAACGATGAAGTGGAACCTGAGTTTCTGGTTGGAAACCTGGGCTGCTCTGTTTCAAATATAAATTGCTGGATCCAATTTCAACCAACTCAGATGGCCAATACAATCAGAACAGGGCACGTTTACAAATGATAGGGAAGAAACACTAATCGTATCAATCATGAGAGTACCCAGGCCTAAGTGTTATCATGAGTCCGGTGAATCACAAGCTTTTATTTCCTATAACCCCAGCAGTAGAACCAGGGTGAGAAACGAAAAATCATGTACAATTAGCTCAATTTAGCTATTAACAAACAGACTGCAGATCTGATAAGAAACTCCCCATTCCAAAATTGTAACTTTCCACAAGAGACAAGAGTAAGGAAGAATAGAGAGCCATCTAATTAATTTCAGTGAATACTCAAACTCAAATTGCACATCAATCCACCACTAGTTAATTTCACTGGATGTAGAATTTTTTCGTAAAAAAATTAAAAAGATCAAAAAGAGGTCAAGCCATGGACATCTGAGATAGCCTGCTGGGAGTTGGCCGGAAATTCAACGACCTGAAGGCGAACCGCCGCGGCGGCGGCGGCGGCGGCGTCAGAGCCCTCCTCAAGATCTCTTTGCTAGCCGGAGCCGGATGCTTCTTGAGCCTCTCCCCCGGCGGCAGTAGATAGCCGTGACGCGCACACCGAGCGGAACCTGGTCGGTTTGAGCATGTGCAGGCCGGGCGCGTCCTGGGAGACATGGGGAAGCCCCCATTTTTATGACCAAAGCTGAAACTTTGCTCTATCTTGTCGACGCTGATGGACAACTTCATCTGAATCTGCAAGCTTTCCTGCCTCTGAATCTGAAGGGTACTCTGCATTTTCCTCAGAAGGAAGGAGAAGAGGCTATGATGTTGAAAGCAGAAATTCTTGCAGACTTTAAATATGACAAGGAAGAGAAGAGGAGAGGACCAGGTTGAGAGGACTGGGTAAAATCAATGGCACTGGAAATGTGAGGGGGTAGGGAGCCAAACTGTTTGACCACTATTTAATAGGGTTGAGTGAAAAGAATCGCTGTTTGAGAATTGAACGTTGATGAATTGATGATGACGATGATTGGATAGGAATATCCGAGTAGGCTTGCTCTGTTTCCTTCCTTGTCACGTTTAGGAGCTGGAAGCAGTCAGAGTGAGAGATAGTAATAAAGAAGAAAACGTTCACAAAATGCTTTAATAACTGGCAATGGGCCACCAAGGCCACTTCACATTATATATATATATATATGTATGTAAATGTGAGAATCATTTATGAGGCTCCACGTATCTCTAGAGGACGAAGGAGGAAGGAGGAAGGAGGAAGGAGGAGGATCGATTTCAGCTCACAGAATGTGCAGGACAGCAAAAAACCCATCACAACAAGCTGAGTTGGCTTACGCTCGCATCTGTCTTGGGACCAAACCAACCCCATTCACACCTACCAACGTCTTTTCCTGTTATTTTTCTTCTAAAAAAATTACTCTCAAATTCCACATAAATTTTTTTTATAAAAAAAAATTCTCTCCCATGCACTTGCTGGCTGCCAGAGCCACCGATGACAGCCATTAAATTTTGGTAAAATAATTCTGATGAGAATTGAACATTAGATCTCTACGTTGCCAACCATTTTGACAACTACTTCTTCCGATGACAAAATTACTATAATTAAATATATTAGTAACTCCACTTTCAAAATTGACAACTCCAATTGATTATGTTGGAGACTAAATTTATTTTATTCACGTGTGAGGTAACCGTAAGAGTAAATTCACTTTTTGGGAGGTTAAGTAAATCAAATATTAAGATAGGGACCTCCAAGCGATTTCAATGGTTTTTTTTTTTCAGAAATTAAGTAAATAAATATTTCAAGGTTTTTCCCCCTTATAAGAAGGGACTTAAGAATAATCTTCCCTTTTATTTTTCCCTTTTGGAGACAAGGACATCTGGCTGCACCATCTATTAATGTTCTGTCCATGCATTGATCCTTGAGACACACACTAGGGTCCGCAATTTTTGCACATAATTGGATCCATAACATAAGCTTTATGACTGTCACACATTAATTTATTTTTATTATTTTGTGGGGGTTGGGGTTTAATTAATGCTGCTTCCTCTTTCTCCACAACCATATGGTGTCACTGCAGGTGAAGGGCCTAATGAGCAATATGGGGAACATACAATTGTAGCTTTATGTCATTATAGGTGGTGGTGGGTGGGTCATTGCCTAATTTGACGTCATGCATATTGTTACATAAAAATAACAATTCATTTTCAAAAATTATTATAAGATCTTAAAAAAATCTTATAACAAAAAAAATTTAAAACAAGTGACCGTGAGCGGTATAGACCTAATATCATTTCTTCCACAAAAAATCTCAAACTTCTTTATTATATGTTGTTTACTAATGTGATCACCAAAAAAGCTTTATAACAGACGAGCGTCTTGCATATTGGTTTATGTAGATATCTCTATCCCTTGGCTGGATGGAACCTATATATTGTTTCTGCTGATTAGGTTTCATTAAGAAAAAGAAAACCCTAGTTTGATGCCCACTCTATATATCATCAACTTTTTGCTACAAGTCAACTACTATTATTCCTTTGATAAAAAAAAAAACTACTATTATTCCACACCACCTCCTCAACAAAAATTTCTTGATTCTCTTGTTTTTTTTGGGGACATCAGATATGGCCCCAAGATGAGGATTGTAATTGACCTCAGCCACGAGGAGATTCATGTAGAAATGAAAGCAGCATATGATATGTACATACATATATGCATACAAACACACACACACACACACATATCAATTGTTCAGTTCTAGTCAATTTCTTGTGATGTGGACTTGGAATTTTTCTTTTTAATTTGTAATCCTTTAATTGTAGGGAGAGGAACCCACACTCACTTTATCATGTTGGGAGACTTAAATTGGCTGAAATATAGACAAAGCAACCCAACATTTTCTTAAGTACAGGACAAAAGGAACTCACTAGAATGATATTATTTAAGTATTCATTGTCATATCGTTTTAATAAAAAAAGTTGCGCCCATAATAATAATTTTCTGAAAAAAATGTTGCATATGATATCACTCTATTTGCACTTGAATTCCCTTTTCAATCACTCAATAGAGGTCTGCCCCAACCATTAAAAAATCATTTTAAATAACAATAACTCATACACGATAAGGGAAAAAAAATATTTTTCTTGTTTTTATTGATGGAATTAATAGTAAATACCTAAAAAGTGTTTATATTTGGGGAGGGGGGGAGTTAATAATACATGTGGGTTATGTGGTTAACAAAATCGTTTTAAATTTTGAAGATGAGGCATATGTAGACTTTAGTGAAAGCATAAGCTACAACACAAGGATATATATATATATATATATTAATTGAATCATGGGTTGTGATATGTATTCCAAAGATAAGCCGAAAACGATGCCAATTTTTTTAAAGTTGATTGATATTGTTAACCTAGAAAGGAATGTAATTAAAGGGTATTTAATTTTTGTGGTTTTAGGATAGTGATTCCTTTAGATGATAGGAATTAGAGATAGAAGAAAAATGGTCCCTTATTAAAATTATTTAGCTGCTCGTGAGGTAGACTTTAATTTAATTTGTTTTCTACTTGTGTGACCTCATGGGTCATGGAATATACTTAAACTGTGTCTTATCACTCCCACGACAAAAGAAAATGACACACACCCATCCTCAAATATCTTTGCTTCTGTTTTCAGATTTAATCCAACTTTGCTTTGTGGATTACTAGGTATACTACAAATCAACTTTCTATCACCTCTCTACCCTCTTTCTCTTTGTTAATAATAATAATGATAATGATAATAAAATTTAATTTTCTAGATTCCTCCTCTCCCATCACTTCTTACACTGATTATTATTATATATGTGACTTTTTGCATTGAACACCAGGTTTTATATATATAAGCCGTTCAGGCAAGAGATGGATCCAAAACCATCTCTTTATGATTGGCTCCTCGTTAATTTTTAAAACCTCAAAACCTTAGTTATTATATTTCTATCCTTAGATCGCTTACGTCAGTTTTTAGGATTTGACAACAGACAGTTTCGTGATCACTCAATCTGCGAGTTTAATTTTCTCTGGAACCAAGGATTTATGTACGCTTTATATTATATTTACTAAGTGTCTATCATGTACCCTTGTGAAGTTGATAAATATTCAGTAACCTGTATCATCCTTTACTGCTTATTAATTAATAAACCAACGGAAAACTGACAACTTTTATTTTTCTCTTTCAATCTTTTGCAACTAATTAACGAAGTGGTAAGGATTCATTTGATTTTCTGGGCGCATGTCAAATTGATTGGGTTGAGGATAGGTGTCAAACTTTCAGCGTCTAATATATGTTACTACATCTTATCTTTAATATAACAGCTAGTTAACTAATTTAAAAATATTAAAAAAATTAATTATTTGTGACAACTATGTATTGATTTCATAAGACATTTTCCTTAATGCATGTGCATTATAATAATCACTCTTTGATGAAAACTCAATACGATATATTATCAATAAAGATATTTTACAAAAAATTTATAAATTTAGAAGATAAAGTAAATTAAATTTTTATATTTATGGTCAAAATCTACCAATTACCTAACCTTTATATTTAATATGGGAGGAAGCTATTAGTTTATTATAGGTCCTTGCATTGGTAACAACAACGAAAACGAATACTTATGTTATAGTATATGATTACAGTGACAGCAAACGTTGTGCAAGCCACTTATATTAAAGACAATTTTTTTTTCAGAACGTAATAAATAAGCAAGGAAACAAAAATACACAGCACAGAAGCACACAGAAAAATTAAACTAGTTCATCATAATCACATAGAATCATCGCTAGCATTCCAACAACGTACAGTAACATCATATTGAGAAGTAATAGTTGTAGTTATAAAAATTGTTATTGTGTGTGTGCGCATTTATAAATTTAAAATCGAGGTTTAACTTATATGTAAAATTTGCTAGTTACTAATTTTATTTGACATAACACACGTATAGCACGAATTGTTTGGATAGCTATAGCCCTGCACCAATCAAAATAAGAGTTGCCAACGGAAGGATATAAATGTGAATAAAGTTTGGAAAGGTCTTTTCATATGAAAGTGGTGAAAATTATTTAACAACAGACAGTTTAATATTGCAAGCTATATATTTATGTATGTATATGTATTGTATGTGTATGACATATGCATACGCATGTATACATGTTCTGGGGGTTTTAGATGATTTTGATCCTCTTAGAACTGATTCCAGGTAAAAGGATAACGATATGAATAAGACTAATAACCTTCTGGCTACCTTGACGTGTCGACTGACAAAATGAATCTGTCTATATAGTCTTAAACATGCTTATTAACATCCTTTTCCTGTTGTTTTAGCTTAATTAATTAATAATTAATTAATCTTCATCAACGTAAAGGATCAGATTAGTTAATAATTATATACAGGAATTACTCTTCATCAACGTAAAGGATCAGATTGGTTAATAATTATATACGACTAGATTAAAACCAATCAAAAATCAATGTCATGAAGAAATCAAAAACGTAATCAGTGATCACCATTAGCTTGCTAGTTTAAGTTCTTCTGCATCCATCAGCATTCTACAGTATATATACAGGGACGTCTGTAATAATATATTGTTGTATATGATCCTGAAGCTAGCAACGATATGTATGTGTGTGAGTGTATAAAGCTTTATGGTTTATTAAAACCTGAAAGCCTGACTTCCTTTACATATGAATAAAACAAGCAGATATGCATATATCATATATAAAGCCTATATATAAGTTTGCCTAAAAATATCCATGGCCTCACCTCATGCGTCACTTCCGTGGGCTAAAATATAGCAACCTATAACCCCCCACCAATGGTTGGAAACAGTCCATTTCTGAGGCCATATGTATCTATCTACTTGATTAGTCTTCTAACCTGCTTCCAATATAATTCCCAAGAGCCAAAATCTCGGTATATAATTAAGACATATATAAACAACCATTCATCATCATCATCATGCCTCTTTAGTACTCTGATCTCCTTCTCGCACCCTTCATTATCGTTCATAACCAGAGGGATGAACTAACTGCAGATTGAGAAAGAGATCAGCTTTATTCAGGCATACCAATTCATCCCAGGAATTGAATATGGGTATGAGCTAAGCATTGTCTGGTGGTGCAAGGAAGGAGTCTGAGGAATCTGGTTGAGCAGGGTGGCTATGGAATTACTACCACCCTCGTTGTTATTATTATTGTGATGATGATGATCCTCGTCCACCAAACCCAATCTTTTGGTGCCATTAACGTCCTCATCTTCGTTGTTATTGCTCCAATACAGCGACGACAGCGTTCGCTTGGGGTTTGAATTAGAGGCGGTGGAAGCAGACATGGTTGGCACAAAGGGAAGTTGAAGATCTGATGATTTCTTATTGTTGTTGCTGCTGGATATAACCCCTTCCAGCAAGTTTTGGTCATGATGATGATGATTCTCCAGTAATGCGGTTCCACCATAGCTTAACGTGGACAACTTGGAAAGGTGAAACCTCGCATTCATTTGGCCCACGTTGATCGAAGCAGGAACCCCTCCAACACCAATCATATCATCCATCGTATCGTCCCTTTCATGATCCATAGGTGACCTCTGTGTGTTGGTCTTCTTGTAGATTCGGCACAGCACCCAGTCGTCCAGCTATATATATATATATATTGCACCGATAAGAAAACATTACAACCATATCATCAGAAACTAAATTGAAAACCCAAGCAGCATATAAGCTATGGCGCTTTAGAGATGGTGAAATGGATCGGATCGAAGAATTAAGAGAGAGAAGAGTTGAAAGAGGTTATTACCCGTAGAGAGTTTTTCTTGTTGCCTAAGTCACAACCGGGAGGCTTATTGTTAGGCTTATTGTCGACGAGGCGATATTCGTGCATGATCCAGTTGGTTTTGATGCCTCTTGGGGGTTTCCCTCCGTAAAAGACCAAAGCTTTCTTCACTCCCACCTTTTGGTTTCCATTAGATGTGAGCACCGGCTTATCCGTCCCCGTCGCCTTCCAATACCCAGATGTGGCCGCCCTGTTTGGCCTCGCTCCGTTCGGGTACTTCCTGTCCCTCGGGCTGAAGAAGTACCACTCTTGCTCCCCAAACGCTGCCTTAGCTGCACAGAAATTAAAAAAAATAAAAATAAAAGGAGTTAAAAGCCACCAAACTCAAACCCGCACCGTCGCTTCCACCCATATTATATAAATTGCTCAACAGTTTCATTCACATAAAAATATTGGCGTGTTTAAATTACATTTAAAATTGAATATCCTCATCACGCGTAGGCAGTCTCTGTTTCTCAGAATGATTGGACGTACCAGGGAGTTCCCAGGGGTCGAACTTGTAGAGGTCGACCTCGGCGATGATGGCGACGGGGAGGGGAGCGGAGGAGACCTTCTTCTTGAGGTAGTGAACGACGAGCTCCTCGTCGGTGGGGTGGAACCGGAACCCGGGCGGCAGGTTGGGCTGCTGCTGGGAACCGGTAGATGAGTCGGTGCTCTCCATGCCAGCGCCCCCAAAAGCTTCAATCAGGTAAGGACCGTTGAGCGGTAACGGAGTAGGGTTAACGGGTTGAGGACGAAGAAGAAGAATAGTGTGGGAGGGAAATGTTACTGGTTTGACACTCACATGGATCATACCCCCTCAAAGAAGAGGGCGAGGGCGGCGTTATATATGGAGGCGAGGAGGGGTAGAGCTGCGTGGCACGTGGCGAGACAGAACACGCGGGCGATCCCGTGCGGGCGAGCCCACCGTGACCCTGCAGGGTAAGATGACGTGGCAGGGTAGGAGGGTGAATGGAGAAACAGGGGATGGAGAGGGTGAGGTACAAGGGAAGAGGGAGGAGGGGATGTGATTACCATAGTAAACATTAACCACTGTATGGAGAAAAAAATGAGGAGGGAAAAAAAATTGGGAGAGAAAATGAGGAGGGAAATGAGTTTTCTCCTGTTTGTATGGAAGAGAAAAAGTAGGAGAAAGGAAAAGTTAGAGAGAAAATGGGGTGTGGGTCTCACTACATTTTCTCTCCAACTTTTCTCTCCACACATGGAAAGAAAATGGAGAGAAGACTATTTTTTCCTTATCTACCCATATGCTTTTTATTACTTTTTCATTTTAAACCATTAAATCTAATATCGAACTTTTTTAAAACTCTGATTATAATTTTCTTTTTTTAGAAGGATAATCTTTAAAATATATTCTAATATATAATTTATTTTTAATTATTTATTAAAACCCTATAACCTTAAAAAATATGATATATTTTTATCTAAATTATTTTTTTGAAATATAATAACATTAAAACATATATTTAATAAATAATTTGATTTTAAATTATTTAATGATATTAATATTAATATAATTTTTCATTATCATATTTAATTTGCTATTATACTTAATATATTTTAAGGATACTTTATTTATTCAACTATTTACTAAAATGTTTTCATCTAAAGATATTTTAGTCATTTAATTATTTACTCCTTTTCTCTTCTCTCCATTTTCTCTCCTCCAATTTTCTTTCGTCTCGACTTTTCTTCCCATCCAAATGGAGCATAAATGCTTAGTTGGGAGAGTTAATCAGATTTGGACGATTTATATTTGATTTTTTTTAAATGGTATTTTCTCAAATAAAAAATTACTTTTTGAAAAAATAATAGTTAAAAGATTGTTTTTATTTTAGATTATATATTTATTAGAATAAATTTTTTAAAAAAAATCAATTTTTTTAAAAAAATTAAATCTATACCATTCACATATTTTGATGATTCATGTCTAGTTAGCTCCATAGCAGGAGAACTGGGTCCGCATGCAGGGGAGAGGACCCGTTGAGAAGGCGACACGTCAAGATGGGGAGAGAAGGAGAGGACGACACGTGGGTGGGTCCAGAAGGGGAGGAGGGAACTGTTGGATGGAGGGGAGGGGATAAGGCGAAGTGGGGACATGGCGTCACAAAAGGTGTAGATATTGTTGGACACACATTCTGATTGCACCACTTAGACAGTTACCATCACGAATCACGAGGATGGTCGATGGTAAAAATCGACAAAAGTAATGTATGTTGGTATTAACTTTTAAAGAATAATTTCTATTTCAAATTACGTAAAATAATCTTTTATAATAAAATAGATTTTAGGAAAAAAAATAATTATGAAAAAATAAATATATTTAAATAGTTAATATCAGAATAGTTTTAAGAATGTCAAATGACTAAAAAGGACATAAAGAAATATATTAAATTATTTTTTGTATCTTATCACTAAAATGACATTAATTTTTTTTAAAAGTGTACCAATTATACATATATAAGCTCAATATATCATTTCATAATAAAATATGAATTAATTTTATAATAATTAATTTTAAAAAATTATTTGTATTTACTTAATATTGTAAAAGTCTTATCTTTTTCCCCTCTTTTTTTTTCCTTTCTCTACTTTACTTTTTCTATCACTATCACTATTACTATTGCTGTGACTATTGATTCTTCACTGATTTTTTTTTTTGGTTTTGATTTATATGTTGTAGGGAGTATACTGCTAAGATGAGGTCAGTTGACATCTTCAAGTGCTGGCCTTTTAGAACTGATGATGTATCTAGAGAGGATGTGCAATCTTGGCTTCCTCCTAGGGTTGAGCATTCGGTTTCAGTAAAAACTGAAAAATCGAAATGTTCCTTAAAAAAAAATCGAACCAAAATAACCAAATTATTTCAGTTAACCGAATTAACTGAAAATATTTAATAATTTATTAATCTATATATAACATAATAATTTTTAAATATATTACAATAATATATGTAAAAAAAATATAATAATAATATTTAATAATTTAGTAAATAAAAATATATATTATATATATACAGGAACGAACCGAATTATCACAAAACAAAAAACTGAAAACTGAATTATTTTGATTTAGTTTTCAGTTTTTTTGCTCATCATTACTTCCTCCCATGGTGGTTCCGAAGGCTCGGAGCTGTGGTGATGAGCTCGAGGCATCAAGATCTGATCGTGATGATGATGGAAAGTCGTTAGAGAAAGGGATTTCTATAAGCGAGGGTGATCAATTGGTGAAATCAAAGGAGAGGTTGGAGATGGTTTGCCCAGTGTGTCAAGTTTTCAACGCTACCACTCTCACGGTAGTAAACATGCACATCAACGAGTGTCTTGCATAGATGATGAGGGAAGAGAGGCAGCAAATGTAGTTGAAAACTAAGGTGCCAAAGAAACGATCCAATGCTAAGATTTTTGAAGTTCAACAACAAGAGGAGTAGCCAAAGATTGAATCCGTTTTGAAATTTTGGCCTTTCAATGAGAATCCGGATGAGGTGTCTATAACGGTTACCAAGTTCAAGTGGTGGTATCACCAGCTCGAGGCAATGAGATCGAACAAGGTTGATGGTGAAATTTCTGGAAATGACGCAAAATGTGTGAAATTGGGAACGTTAGTTATTGTTGAGGAGGAAAAATTGGAGATGGTTTGTCCGAGGTATTTTGGGTCACTCATGTTCTGAGAAAAGCAGAAGGGGGGTACTCTGAGAAAAGCTTTGCACATGCTTTGAGGAAAAGCTCAGGAGAGACTTTTTCCAAAACCATGGTTTTCATTCTAGAAGCTTTTTTTCAAAAAAAAAAATGATGTTTGGCAACTAAAATCACAAATCATGGTTTTGTTTTTTTTTTAAAAAAAAAGTGCTTTTAGACTGTTTGCCAAACATGCTCTAAAACATAGGACTGCACAGTCCTACCCCACATATTCAAACACGGGTGGGGCCACCTTCACCCCATGTCAACCCCCTCATCGATCATGCATCTCATCTCATCAATCACCCCTTCCTCTTCTCTCAACCCTCGCCCGCTCCCACACTGCCTTATCTACAAAACATTAAGCATATTCTACCACCAACGCTCCTTTAGTTGGTGGAAGGGGTTAATTAAAGTTTATATCTTTGTTGGAAGAGACACCCAACTTAATACCAATATTGTTTCAACAATAATTGTCTCTAATAGAATGATACAAGTGTGTAAAAAAAAAAACTTTATACCAAGTTTACTAAAAGGAAGAGGATTACTTTTATAACGTAATAAACTAAAGTCTGAATATCTACTAAAAGAAATGTTCATATTTAATGCTCCATAATACTTCAAACGTGATTGTATTTGATAAAATGATACATATGTTTAGCAAAAAAAGGAATAATAATTGTTAAATGGGAGAATCATTATGAGATTTTAAAGAAAAAATATAATCACCAAAAAATCCCAATAACAAACTAACAAATGAGCAATATGGTATAGATTTGTTGTTATTTCCTATGATAGAAGTTGTCAGTTGTATGGAATAATAAAAATCAATTATTTAAATAAAATTAATCAATTGTTAACATTAGTGATAGAGACCCTTGTCAACTAAACAAATAATTAAGAGTTCGAATATCAACATTTGTGTGTATGGGAATCTAGTTTGAATGAGTTGATTGAACCTCTTTTGCCCTCACCAATAATACAGAACCTAGTAAGCACTTATTATCTCTACTCCTTCGTATAAGATATAGTTTATAATGTAATGTTTGTAATATAAACTGTATTACAAGAATATTTTAAATTAATGATGGGATATATAGTATCATAGGTTTACTTTATGTCTCTTTTTTTAATTACTTCCCATCTAAATCAAGGGTACGATAGATGTTCGGCTGTGCATGTAGGTAAAGAACAAGGATACAAAATAATCGCTGATCACATGAGGCTTACCTCAATTATGTCCTCCCTCCCAAATAAAAAAAAAAAGAAATTGATTATTAAGGGTCAGGCAAACACAAACATACTACACCATATAATTAATTAAATAAATGATCAGCACACACTACACATATAATAAGTGAGTGCGACGCATGACTTATGATATTTAAAGGCTCCTTTTCTATATTTGACATTCCATATTGAATACCCCCGCCCCCACATAAAAAAAACTTGTGCATTGAGAATTGAAGGGATTGGGGGCTACTCATCATCTAATTAATTATATATACTTTACTATTTTATATGCTTGATTATGACACACTAGGCACTCCATTATCTTTTCATTATATATATATCTCATCTACTCACCTCATTCTTAGCAAATAATTAATGGAAATCAACTTCATATACATATTTGATGCTGCTTCCGCATCAAATAATTTGAGTATTTTCAATTACATTAAAAAAAACGAGTCAACTTGTTATAAATTTTATATTTTTTATACTACAAACCCATATCCCTCTACAAAAGTTAAATAACTAATTTATGAAAAAAAATTAATTAAGTTAGTTATATATAACAAATGTATATTGATTTCTCTAAAATATCATTTTTAATCAAGTATGGTATTATTATAAGTTGATTTAAACACACTATATATAATCGATAGAAATATTTTGAGAGGGAATTATGAATTTTAAATACAAAGTATATCGATGTTCTATATTTAAAATAAAGTAAGTCTATTGTACTAGCTTTTATATTTAGGGCCAAGGGGTAATATCATAGTATCAAGTAATTATTATAAAATATATAAAATCTCTGTAGAAATATTTATTAAACACATGCAACTACGCAGTGCCGAAATGCCAAGAATGAAATTCAAAATGAAAATTCTTGTTCAAAATGAAATTTGTGGGCGCGGCTGAGACCCATAAAATAGGGCGATGATGAACACAAGGGCACATGGAGATGGACAAATGAAGACAAAGATGATGATTGCAAATGAATATATAATTGCAAATCAGATAAAATGGGTGGGAGTGGGGTCCGAATGTTGGCTCCGTAACGGACCAGAGGGTCCCAACTCCCAATGGCTAATAGGGAGGAGCCATCATCTTCTCTGTTATATATAGTCCATGACTTGACATTAGCGCGCGCACATATATATAGCAGAAGATATAGAAAACCCTAGACATTACCCTCACACTCTTCATTCCCTCTTGTATGAAGCTGGATTGGAATCACGTCTTATCTGGTATGAATGATCATAACCCCACCCCACCCACCACTTGTTTGTTTATTTGTCCCATTGAGATTACTCCAAGTTCTTAACAATATGCTTTACACTTACATGCAGATATGTTTTAATTTCATGATATTGATGCCTGTTAGATGGGAATCTATATATGCTTATATGTAATGATCTAAATTCTAATCATCATGATGAGATACTAATGTGGTTCACAACATAATTAACCACCTGCATACTCTCTCTCCCTCCCTCTCCGCTCTTTTCTGTTTCCTATTTGGTAATTTTGCTTCTTACTGTGCTCTTGAAGAAGAGACCAAGGCAAGACCAGGCCTGCTTTTTTTTTTTTTTAAAATGCTCATCATATGCACGATGAATTAGTTGAGCTTATAGATGCCGTCGTCTCTCGAGATTCTCCAAAATGTGCTAGCTAGATCTCACTGTCTCTTTGTTTACCCTTGTGAATTACGGTTCTTTAATTTTTTTTTCTTAGCCACATAAGTTTTACGTTCTTTGTGGATACAATAGTTACCGTCCTTGAGGAAAAGACCTTTTTTTGCTTTATCCATCACCTTGTCTTTTCCATATAAGACTGTAATGATTAGGTTCTTAACCCAACTACTAAACCAAGGCTTATAAATATCGTAATCCATTAATCTCAAAACAAGATCAGAATTATATGCTGCTGCTCACACGATTTCAATATATATATATAAATTAAATGATCTTACATATAAATTTCAAGATCAGGAACCACGTGTGCAATTATATATAAAGAATTTAGAATTTTGTAAGTGGAATACATTTGATTTCCTTTTCTTTTTGAAGAAATAGACAAGCTAGCAGCATATTTCTTTGTAAGGGTCTTATTTGTCTCCACTAATCTTTGTGTGAAGCACAAATGCAAAACTCCACCAACTAAGCTTGGGTTAGCCCGAATTTCCAACACATGTCAAAGTTGGAGCTTAATTATATGCTTCTATATTGATTTATATGTTCCACTAGCTAGTCAGTGCTTTTAATTTATTTCATCTCTTGATACTTACCTGCTGCTTTAGGCAGACACTCGTAGGTCACATTATATGTTGCTCAAAGCCAAATTTATCTCCTTGTTTATTTATTTTAATTTATTCCCAGTAAAAACCAATTTGTTCTCTTGCATATTGAAGAAATAAAATAGACACATTGTAGCTTTCCAGACATATTTAAGAAGGGTCATGCGCAGTTTATTGCGGATATTAGATTTTTTGTACAGAAGTGAATTTAATCAATGCAATGATAAGAGATTATTGACCTTTGACCACTAATATCAATCAATGAAATGATAAGAGATTATTGACCTTTGACCACTAATATCCATAGTGACCTATCCCTACTAAGATTTTCTCATTCAGGTAAATGGCATATTGTTTTGTTAATGGGTGCAGGGGACCACATAACATCCTAAAATGCAAGTCATCAAGTAGAAAGAATCCTTAACAGTGCCCTAAACATAATGCGTAAGAGTCCATTTTTCCCTGCCCTGCAGAGGTCCCATTTAGGACATCTATTACCACCTAATAAACTCAATCATCGCTGTGACTTATCTCATTAATACTGTAAATTGCGCATATTAAATTACCAACAAACCCTCTAGCCTGTTGTGTCACTTTCATCCAAGACATTAAATTTTTCTAGTTCAGTTTGAAGGGCAATAACCTAGATATAGTTTCGCAGGATACACAAATTACTTGATATACTGTCTAATTTAAAAAACACAGGTCATTTGTTTCCTATTTGATTTTGGCCAGTCGTCTCCGCTGATGTCAGAGAGGAATAACGTGCCCATATAGAAAGGAAGAAATACATGTAATTCACCATCAAGGAAGCAACATAAGTTGATGAAGAAAGGTGTATAAACTGGATATATAACAGATTATGGTATCAGTCAGTTTCCAACTCTTGCGGAAAACCTAACTCATCCTTTATTTGTTTCATCAGGAAACAATAAGTGTGCAATGTTATGCATTTGGCATAATGCAGAAAAGGAATATATATGTTTCTTCTTTTAAGTCGTTTCTTTTCTGTTTCTGATAAGGGTTTGGTTTACCTAGCCCATGAATCAGCTGGTACATAGCATGGAGTGATAAACATATAAAACGTAGTTATTTTTGTTGATAATGAGTAAGAAATCTTTGAGAATGTCAGAATGTGCAATCCCCATCTTTCAAGAATTCTGCATTTTTATGGCTAAACTAAACCCTCCAGATAAGTCTTGCAAGGTTTTTAGCCAAATTGGGTTATGGAAATTCAAACAAGATGGGAGCGAAAGTAATGAAGTAGCTTTGGGGCTCATGAAGCTAAGTAACATGCTGCAGAAAGCAGGAATGGGTCTTTCAAGTGTCACCACCTTGCGTATGCTATTTTCATCATGACCTTTCCCTCTCTTGCCACCGAAAATTTGTAGATGCATCTTTTGAATAAGGATCTGGATTTTACATGTTAACTTTCTATTTTGAATATTATGTTTAGCGAGCCTTTTCTTTTCTCACAAAAAAAAAAATCCTTTTTTTCTTTTTCTCATTCTTTTCTTTTCCCTTTTTTTTTTGGTAAAGTTTTGTTTTTTAATGCCAACAAACTTTACGAGACAAGCCCCCAAAATATGCCTTATTCCCTCCTCCATCCTTCCTAACAGATTTGAGCAAAGCCTCCATTGCATGATCCTTTCACATGTGATTGAGACCTTCCCATTCTGTTGGCTTGCGGAGTTATCCATCCTTCTCAGGTAACCATAAGTTTGGCATCTAACACCAAACTCTCCCACAGCTAGCTAGCCCAAGTTCTTTTTGTAAGCTTCTCCAAATTAAAATCAACCATGCTTTGGAGCTTTGACCTCCGCAAAACTAGCTAGTCCCCTGAATTTGTCAGATCTTCTTTATTCATCTGTTCGTCATATTGAGAAAAACTAAGTTAAAGCTATCTTTCATGTAAAATTAAGAACATAATACATGGATGTTTATCTTGTTCCTCTGCTTTGTGATGACATCCCAATGGCCTAAAACTGGAACTTGGCCCGATTTCAGTTTTACTGATATATGGTGTTATTTGCATTAAACCATGTGAGTGTTAGTTACAGGATGATTGCTGATGCGAACTTTGTCTTACTTGTATGGTTAGATTCAATTTGTAATTAAGCGTTGAAAGCGAATCAAGTGGTCAAAAACCATATGGGGGACGAAAGCAACACACCAAAGAGAAAATAGATATGCGTGGTGCTGCCCTTCTTTCTGATTTTGTTGTATTTGAAAACAAAGGTGGGTTTCTTGGCACGTTGATCTTAAGATACAAAGCCGCAAAATATTGCTTGCACGCATAAAGAAATGGCAGAAAGGACAGCTATATAATGAATATACTAAGCATGTTATCTATCCAAATTATGCCTAAAAACAAAATAGCAAGCTTATCTTCAGTTATATTTCTATATTTTCCTGTCATCTTTGTCAAAATTTATTAGCCATACTAATTTTGCACACTTGTTGCTTGTCTCAATAAATGCACTTGAAAGTTACTTTGCATTGGCATCCTTATCTTTAAAAAACAAATTACAAATGAAAAACGAATTGTGGACTTATATCTGCAGAATTCAGAGTTGTTGTGGGTTTGAAGAGAACTTGAACTAGTTGACATTATCTTTATCTGCCGTAATGATTTTGATTTGACACACGGGAAGTAAGAGAAATGGCAATGTCTGAGATATCTTATAAAATAAATAAACTATTGGTTGAGGTAATAAACCTTTTTAACCCCTAAAGAGGAAAATACAAATTTTAATTTAAGGGATTGCATTTGTCAAAAGAAATGAAAACCCTTTACATTCTAAGTTTCAAAATACAATACTATCAAGCCCAAATTGATTTAGAGATACTCTTGATTAATTTTTTTTAAAAAAAAAAAATAGAGAGGGATAGCTTATGTATGATGCTGCTAAAGCAAAATTGCGATGTATGTATGCAATGTATTTTGTTTTCATATGTGAAAGATACAGTTGAACTGAAGAAAGGAGGGATGGGTTGGCAAAAAAGGAAGAAGAAAGGAGGGATGGATGATTTGCAAAGAAAAGAGCTTAAGAAAGGCAATCAAAGTGGGGTGAGTGGGATGATGCTGCTTAGCCGCATAAAGAATAAGAGAAAATGGGACTTGAAGGGTTGCTTTCACTAATAGCCGCTGTAGTGGTCAAGGCCCTTGATCGCTTTATTTGCAAAATTGCAAGATTACTTGTCTTTTTTTTTTTCCCCTCCGAAAGAGGACAAATCAGGAATAGCCAGCCACTAATTCTCAACCATGAAAGGGAATTTAATATCTCCTTCCAAAGCCTCTTTTAATTTCTATCCTATGTGTAGGTTCTGTATAGGTCCTACAAGTTTTTATTCAGATCTTGTATGCTGTAGGTAGCTAGCTAGTAGAGATTGGCTAGTCATATGTAAGTTAGCATAATAAGGTTCCAAGTCAAGCATCTAGTGATCACTGGATTGACTGATTTCATTGTACGGCCAGCAGTGATGATGAGCTCTTTGACCATATGTAGCATAATGCTCCTTCTAGGGTATGGAATGGTGAGCTTCACATTCCATGTACCAGAAGCATAAGCACATTTACACCAGTGTAAATAAAGGTATAACCAATAATAATGAATAAGCATTTTCAGTTACACTGAAATTATAATTACATAACCAATAAGATTTGGCACTAGTAGTGAATAGTTTGATCATTTAACTATTAAGTTTGATTTTAAGTATAGAGAAAGCTCTCGCTAGAACATCTCAATCTTTTGAGTTGATCTTTTTAAAGTGGCCATCAATTACTTGATAATATGATTAAAAAAAAATGCTAGATATTGGTAGTTCCATTGAAATAAAAAAAAATCTAATTATGTGAACAAATGAACCCTAGTTGTAAGGAGGGAAAAAAACTATATTTCCAATCCGATAAGTTAGTCAACCAGCTAGATAAAAATACTTAATGGGCAAACCAACCATCTACACACACATATGATTAAATAGTGTGGCTTGCTTCCATGGATTCCATGCAATTCATATTTTAATAAAATTAATGTTTTTTTTTAGTTATTGTTACCCCAAACTATTATAGAAAGAGGGGGCGAAAGCAATAATTCTATGCATGCAAGAGCTGGCATGCATGCATGGATATGGGAAAGAGGCTACCTTAAACAAAAAGGCGTGCATGACGCATTCATGATTGTATTATAAATACAAGTTTAACTTTATATTTTTTGGGGGGAACAATTATTAGAGTTTAAAGCAAAAAAAAAAAACAAAAGAAACGATCGGTAAATTCATCGAGATAGAGTTGCTTTTTCTCAAGTTAAAAGGTAACTTCTGAAAAGTAATTTTGGATAATCACATTTCGAGGTGCCTCAAAAACCATTCGTTTTTTTAAAACAAAATAAAATAATCGGATTATTTTTTAAACAAATCTTTTTTAAGATATTAAAGATAAAAAGATAGGTTTCTTTTATTAAGTGTAGTTCGTACGTAAAAATTGGAATCAACCTTCATCCAAGTGGCGAAAATTCCTAATACGAGTCAGTCCTTTTACGCGTGTCAAGAAAAAAAAAGAGTTAGTCCATTTACTTTAACACCAAGAATTTGCCTTACGAGATTAAAAACAAACATATATTAAGAGGCTGTAAGTCAAATAAACAATCATCTCGAAATAAGAAAATATATACTTATCAGCGTTAATATATAAAGAAATTCTTTTATTTTTCTTAATTTAGAAACTAATACACAAAAATCTCTTGGCTTTGTCTATGACTAAAATAATTTATGCTCTAATTTCAGTCAAATAAATGTTGTGATAAAGAAAGAAAACACTCCTCCAGTTCTAAATATAAGACTCTTTTTGTAATGTAATTTAAAGCAACTTCAGGTTATTTTGAATAATTTTCTAACAAAAATATAGTTAGTTAGTTTTTTTTTAATAAGGTAGAGTCAAATAGTTGAAAGTGTAATATTATTCGACAAACTAATATTATAAATACCGACTTACAGGCTTTTACTTGGATATAAGTCAATATTGACGAAACCAAGGCCCTTCTTGACTTGAAATACTGTGATTATTTCAAGCTGCTCCTTCTTATTGTGGAATCATACATCTTGATAATTATCATTTTCTTCATTACATTTTAGGAAGTTGGCTACTTTTCCGCTATTAAAAAACATGAAAATATGAAGAGAATCGCATAACAAAATAGATTCGTTAACGTAAATAATTAAAAAAATATATATAAAAAAGGTAATGTTCTCACCAATTACATCAATTCGAAATATCTCCATTTTTACTCTCTTATTTTTTTATTAAAGGATATTTTCCCTTCTTTCAAACAAATACCTTAACTCAGCCAAATAGAAAGAAAAAAATCTTCACCTTTATTTTTGTTCCCCTTCATCTTTTTAGTGTTTGTGGTCGCATTTCATTTTCTACCAGAACGAGCAAAGAGTAATTAAATTAAAATTATATTAAAAATAAAAAAAATGGATACTTCATTGATTAAGAACCATATACGGAAAACAAGCCCAGTTACATGGCTTAAAAGGGCTCAAGTATTTGGGCCCATCAGACACTCAAGCCCAAAAGCAGATAAGGATTTCAGAGTCACTGGGCCTGATTCTGTAAAGCTGCAGAAAGTGTGGGCTTGAGAATTGGACTTTTTTCTAAAAATCTCATTCAAGAAAACATGTCATATTTTCAGAAACGATTGCAAGTTCGGATCCCAAAAAACACACTGTTGAAGAGATGAGGAATCTTTATATTCTATGTACCAAAGGGGATTAGTATCAAACCTAAAGTGTTGTGGGGACACCATTGGAAACTTAAAAAAAACTGTATAATAATTAATCAATATTTAAAGCAAAAATGTAAGACTTGTAACAATTCTGGGACATAATTAATTAATGTAGGTCACTTCTTAGAGTTGTTGTGATGTTTTAAGAAATGAATTTTAAAAAAGTGCTTTAAGGAACTTGCATATATAGCTAGCATGTGCATACATATAGGGGGGGTAGACTTGCAGTTGATACAGTCATATTTATGTCATTATTTTTTTTATATTACAATAATCCAAACTCAAGTGTTATATTCCCACCTACCATATAGAATTGACGCGGGCCTCCACGTGACTCGGTCCATCAGGACCAGTACTGAAAATAGTTGGCTTTCCGACTCAGAAGTGTAATAATAAAAACAAAAAAGAGAGGAAAAGAAACATGTGGAGCATGTAATTTTGACAATAAGGAATTTTATTTTATATTCTGATAAAAAGTGGGCTTCTTATCTTTGAATTTTATACATTATTTTATTTTGATCCCTTAATTTTAGAAACCATCTTTTTAACCTTGCTAGTCCTGAATGATGGTTTTTTGTGTCACTGATTGTTATTTTAAGAAATTAAACTTAATATCTTTAAATTTAAGAATATTTTATTGGTATCTAAAATTTCAATATCAATATTTTTAAATTAATGAAATTGTAATAACCAATTCATCCCTCGCCAAACAGTACCCCCTTAACGTTATTTAACTATTTTCAGAAGCAAAATTAAAACATGCAAAAAATTCAGCCATAATTTAATACAGTTTTCACGCCAACGTGAATCATGATATTCCCTATTATTTATGTTATAAAATAATATATATTTCATCCCCCAGCCCCAAATAATAGGAAAAAAAGTGCTAAAAAAAGACTATATTTGAAATTAAATACGAAATAATGTTGATGTATGAGGACTGAATTCAAAGAATGTGATATTTATTATTTCTTAAAAAAATGAAGATTTTTTTATGATTATTATTTTTTTTCTCATGAAAGGAATATAGAAAAATGAAGGTGTACAATTAATATATAGACATCACAAGATAAATATGAGTAGTGTGAGAGGCAGATAGCTAATTGCAGTACGGGTGAATGTAATAGGACCACATCCAAGGGAGATGCACCTCCTCTCATGTCCTTATCAAACACCATATATTATATATATATAGACACACACAATATGCACAAAGCTTTTCACATTTTTAATTTGATTCATGTAGATGAATTAAATACCATTATCGAAATTCTGTTTTTTTTTCAGTATTATCAATAATATTTGAACAGGTGAGTTCGTTTGGTTTATGTTTTACAGGGTTACTTGTAAATATCACATAAAAATTTGTGGGGTTAGAGAGTAAAATAAAACTCTATTGGCAAAAAAAAAAGAAGAAGAAAAAAGAGGAAGAGTAAAATAAAACTCTAATATATGTATGTGGAGAATTGATTAAATTGATGGGCATTTCATTAAAAAGAGGGAAAGAAGAAAAGAGTAAAAGGTACGACTGTGGACGTGTCGTTGTAAAGAAGCGCCTTTTTATTTTTTGCAATGCTAACTTTTGAGGTTCAACTTTATTATTTTTAAAATTTACGATTTTTGTGATAAAATCATGTGCATTATTGAAGAAAAAGGGATGCATTCCATTTCATTAGCAGCATTCATATGCTTCTTTTTTTTTAAATAATTACAAAATTGTAACAAGCAAAAAGCATGCATGGTATAATACTTAAACAATATCAGGTTAACGGTGAAATCTACCTTTTCAATGTAATTTATAGTATACGAAGTAAATCTATAAAAATATTTTGTCTTAATTTATATAAACGTAATTTTATGTCACCATGACAAATAGACTCATTATTGAATCTAAATATTCTCTCATGTTAAACACAAGTAGATTGAGCATGAATTAAATATAATTCTTGCTCGTATTAAAAAATAACATTGGGAGCATGCCCTCTTGCATCAAAACTCAAAATCAAATTTATACAAGTTGATACAAAATTCTTTTTAATGCTTAGTTTGTACACTTTAAAATCACTAAAAAAAACACAAAGAAGTCGCTTAGGTGGGAAAATAATTTTTACAACTTAACTTAATTGCCAAGAAAAATAGGACCATCATAAAAATTGAGGTGCATTATGGTATATGTAAACCTGGCATTATATAATTAATATTAAAGCAATATATATGTACAGACACACAGACACAGACACACACACACATTATAGGAGTAGGAGGAATAACGATAGAGATAAAGCTAGAGCTACGTATTGTTAGGGGTATCATTAAAAGCATCAGAATCAGTCAAAGATGAGTTTTAAAAAAAGAAGGAGGAGG
>QFDD01001588.1:0-30059 GCA_006871305.1 Vachellia collinsii | reverse complement strand
ACGAAACTCGAGTTCTCTCAAACATTTCATTAAAACTCGAAGATTTTCAAAAACTTTCTGAAAACTAATAATTCAAAACACAATTTCAAAAACATATTTGTCATCATCAAAACATTATCTCAACACATATATAATCCTATAAGATGACATATCGATCAGGGTCTTAAATGTCGTGCGGTAGGCCCACAAGGTGTCATCCAATATCTAACTCCAATCCTTATTGGAAGCATTGACAATCCATTCCAAAATGTGATTAATCTCTCGATTGGATACTTCAGCCAAACCATTGGTTTGTGGGTGGTAGGGGGTTGATACTCTGTGGGTCACCCCATATTTTGCGAACAACTTATTAAGAAGCTTGTTGTAGAATGAGTGCCGTGGTCGCCAATCAAGACCTTAGGTATACCAAATCTACTGAAGATATGGACTTCATAAATTTGGCAACTATGGGTGCATCATCTTTCCTAGTTGGGACGGCTTCTACCCACCTAGACTTGTAATCTATAGAGAGGAGGATATAACTGTAATCATGAAAGGGTTGAAAAGGCCCCATGAAATCTCTTCCCTAGGCATCAAAAACCTCGCAGAAAAGGATGGGCTGCTGTGGCATTTCATGTCTATGACTCACCCCCCAAATCATTGGCATGTATCACATGCCTTACAAAAGGAAAAAGGTCCTTGAAAAGGGTAGGCCAATAAAATTTGGCATCCAAAACCTTTTTGGCTATTTTCTTAGCTCCAAAGTGCCCCCATAAATAATATTGTAGTATGCCTCCAATATAATCCATGCTTCTTCCACAGGGATGCACCTCCTTATTACTTGGTCCGAGGACATCTTCCAATGTTACAGTGCATCCCAAATATAATACAAAGCTTCACTCTTGAGTTTTTGCACTTGAAAAGGAGTCAAGTGAGACGGGATTAGTTCTATAGAAAGATAATTGACTAAGTGTGAAAACCATGGTTGTGAAACAGATAAAGCACACAGAGACTGATCCGGGAATGAATCTCAAATCGTATCAGAATTTAACACTCCTCTAGTGTGAAGTGGTAGTTTACTGAGGTAATCTGCAACATGGTTTATATTTCCAGCTATATCAATTACCTCCAAATTGAATTCTTGATGCAATAGCATCCATCTCAGGAGTCGGGCCTTCGATTGAGGCTTGTGGAAGGGTATTTGACAGCGGCATGATCTGTATACACAACTACTTTGGAATTGATGAGATATTGTCTAAACCTATCAAGTGCAAACACAATTGCAAACAATTCCTTTTGAAACAATGTGAAGAGTTTTAGAGGTATATGCTATTAGTTTTGAAACAATACCATCCTTTTGACCTAGCATTGCCCCCACACTCAAATTAAAAGCGTCACATGAAAATTCAAAGGGTAGATCCCAATTTAGGGAGTTCAAAATAGGGGGTGAAATCAATCTACACCTCAATTCATTGAATGCCTACTCACAAATAGAATCGGAGCAGAAGTCAATATCATTTTGTAACAACATGGATAGAGGTAGAGCAATTTTAATAAAGTCCTTGATGAACCTTCTGTAGAACACCACATGTCTGAGAAAGGATCTCAAATCTTTCAAGTTGGTGGGGTAGGGCAAAAGAAGCTATCACCACAATTTTTGCTCTGTCTACCTCTATTCACTTTTGAGAGATCAAGCATCCTAACACAATGCCATGATGGACCATAAAGTGGCATTTTTCATAGTTCAAAACCAGCCTTTTCTCAATATATTGTCCTAGGACCTTGTCAAGACTTTGCAAACATTCATCAAAAGAGTTGTCATCTACAGTAAAGTCATCCATGAACACATCCATGTATTTTTCAATAAATTTAGCAAATATAGATAGCATTCATCTCTGGAATGTGCTAGGGGCATTACAAAGGATGAATGACATTCTTTTGTAAGCATAGGTACCGAATGGGCAAGTGAAGGTAGTTTTGTCTTGATCTCTAGGGTCTATAGGAATATGAAAATACCCTAAGTACCCATCTAAGAAACAATAATGGCTTTTCCCCACTAATCTCTCAAGCATTTGATCAATAAATGGTAGGGAAAGTGGTCTTTTCTAGTGGCATTGTTCAGCTTCCTATAGTCTATACAAACTCGCCAAGAGTTTTGTACCTTATTGGGAATGAGCTTGTTATTCTCATTTTTGACAACTATGATTCCACTCTTCTTCGGTACAACTTGTACTGGAGAACCCACTGACTATCATAAATGCTAGCCCTCAAAAGTTTATCAATTTCCTTCCTAACCACATCATGAATTAGAGGGTTAACCTCCTTTGGTTTTGCTTAACTGGTTTGGAGTCCACAGTCAATAAGATTTTGTGAGTACACACAGTAGGGTCCAGCCCCTTTATGTCAGACAATTGCCACCCTAAAGCCTCTCATTTATACTTAAGACACTTAGCAAACTAGCCTCTTCACTATCAATCAAAGAATTTGAAATAATAACAGGTAGTTTGTTATCAGCACTCAGGTAAGCATATTTCAAGTTAGGGGGCAATTCCTTAAGTTCTACGTTAGGGGGTTGGACAATGGAGGGAATCAATAATAATCTATCAGTGGAGTTAGATAAACTTCCCTTTAGAGAATCCTGATAAATGCCCTTGTCTGAATTGTGTTGATTTGCTTCAATAGCTTCAGCTCCCTTGGATGCTACCCCAGGCTCGTGTTGATTCATGGAAGTAACATTCACGAGTGACCGTGTCTTCATACCTACATCACGATTAGTTATTAGTTCATTTAAAAAACACATGGTATGAGGTGTAATTTTGGAGTGCATGGAAGTAGAAATAGAAGGGGAAAGAGGTAGCCCATCAAGGACATCGTTAAACACTGAAGCTGGGGAGTTTTGAGTCTAACGTGCTGCTTTAGGGCCCCCAGGTCACGACTTTTCATCTCCATGTCACGATTTAAAATGTACCGAGAGGTCTTCTTGCCAGGTGAATAAGAGGTCACGACTTTATGGCCTTCAGGTTGCGGTTGAAGAATTATGGTGCTTGTGTTTTCTTGTTTAGCTCCACTCACTGTATTCCCATCATCTTGATTACCTACAGAACCAACTGGAACTTCCTTGCCACACGCAATGTCATTTGTGAATGCAGACAAAAACTCAAAATCAGAAGGAAAAGAGAAATCTTGAGGCACGAAAAGCATGCTATCAATTTCTATAGAATTAACACATGACACATCATTACTACAAGAATTGGAAAATGAGTAATAAGACAGAGAGTCAAAATAGGCATCGTATGCACTCAAGGATAATTCATGTTTAGCAAGCTCGAGGAGCTTAGAAGAGGCATCAAGCAATTCAGGTGAACTCATGTGACAACCATCATGCATATTCATTTCAAGCTCATCCCTAACTTGCTCACAACTAAATTAATGGCATTCAAACTCATAAAGGTAGTTTTATCGAAAGGATACCGAGTGGCTTCATTAATGTTAAATGTGACCACATGACCCCCTACCTCCATTGTGATACAGCTATGTTTCATTCTTATGATAGTCTTAGAGGTTTGGAGGAAAGGTATCCCTAGGATAAGGGTGATTTCATTAAATAATTCATTAGACATGTCCAGCACATAGAAATCAACAGGGAACACTAGGTCCTTAACCTGAACTAGGATATCCTCTATAATTCCCTCGGGGTACTTGATGGACCGATTCGCTAGTTGTAGCACTACAATGGTGTCCTTGAGACCATTGATACCTAGGGCTGAATAGACTTACCAAGGCATGAAATTAATTGCAGCCCCTAGATCCAACAATGCTCCATTAATGTAAACTTTCCCTGTGGTGTATGGAATGGTGTAGGATCACGGGTCTTGGCATTTTATTGATAGTTCTGCCTTAAAGCAGGAAGACTCATTGGCACTAACTTGAATTCATGCTAAGGGCCTAAATCTTTGCTTGTCATCACATAATTCTTTAAGTAGCTTAATGTATTTAGGATTTCCTTTTACAAATTGAACCATAAGCACATTGATTTCAAGTTTGTTAAACAATGTATAGGTGTCATTTGCAAATTCAGAGTCAGATATCGTTTTACCAACAAATAAAGCTTTAGGGAAAGGAAGGTCTTTAGGAGTTACCTCCTTACATTCAGGCTTAAAGGCTCCCTACATGCTTTATTCTGCATTGTCTTCCCTTTACTTGCCCTTATATGATGCCCTTGCTGCTGTGTTGTCATCCTCTTGTGCTCTTTGGTCAGGTTTGGTTTTAGGTACCTGGATCCCTTCTTCTATGGTTCCTTCCCCTTACATTCTTTTCTTCAGTATGAGCTCCTCCTCGTTGGAGCTTTCAAATTTCCCTAATCTGATTAGGGAGAGTGGAGGGTTAGCGGTTGGTTGACTAGATTCAATCCTTACATTTCTTTCATCCTCAAAGTGAACTATCCTTCCACTTCTCAGGGTGATAACATTAGGGGATTTTGGGTCTATCCAAGTGTTGCATGGAATACTATCCCCAATCTTGCCTTGTATGTAGTGACCGTGATGGAGGGTCATGGCATGGGGATCAAGTCATGGAGCAAGGAACCCAAGCTCAAGGATGGAGGTCCAACGTCCCAAAAGACCCATTAGAAGGCATTGGAGGCCCGATACAAGAACAAGGACTAAAGCTATGAAGGAGGCCTTGAATTTCCTTATGACAGAACTTAAAGAGTTAGAGCCCATTCATTTGGAAGAGGCATCCTTTAATATGATCAACAAAAGCCCATGAATGGTGATTACATTGTTAGAAGCCCCACAAGTTGTTGTACAACGCCCATGCGGTATCCAGATTGAAGAATTCACCTAACACATCATGTGACAAGCTTATGCCTTAGAGGAGGAGTGTAAGTGAAGTCGAAAACCCCTCCGAAGCATCTATAAGACATCCTTATGCCGCAAATCAAATGAAATTTCATTTTTGAATAGTTTCCTATTTTGTTTGTCTAGTCAAAGATTGTCTTTTACTTCAAGTTTAAGTAGTTTCCTTATTTGTTTAGTCTTGAATGGTGCCAATTAGATCAATCAATCATTATAAAGGTATCATTATAGCATTTATGGATTAGGGTTTAGCTTTCTAGAGTGTTCCATGGTGGCCTTAATATAGGCTGCGGTTTGTATTGAATTTTCATATTTGAATGACATTTGTTTTGAGAATTATATTCTCTTGTGAGCATTGCTTGCATCGTCGTATTCTCGTGCGAATACTCTGACAGTATCAGGGGCTAATAATCCTTGTTGTGTCTTTATAGCTGGGGTTGTAAGAGATAGGTTCTCTTAAGGTCCTTCCTACAATCTTCATACCAATTTTCTTAGTTGTTTCTAGCCGATCCATTTTCGATCTTATATCATTTGGTATCAGAGCTTAAGGTTTGCTAGTTTCAAGTCCTATCCTTTGTTTTTTCCCCTTGTTGCTTCAGTGTTTTTCATTATTTCCATCTCTTCATCTTCTCTTTGTTACATCTTCCATACTTCAATCAATTTTTCTATTTCTTTCTCTTCCACCCTTCTTTGTGTTTGTATGACCTGGTTTGTTTCAATCTGAGGAAAAAAAAGAAAACAAATTCGTGCAAAAAGAGAAAGTTTTGTTTTGCTGCACAAAAAAAAGTTACAGCACAAAGAAAAAAAATTCATGCAAACAAATTTAAAAAAAAACAGCGTTGTCTTGCTGCCAAAAAAAAAGTTACAGCACAAAAAAAAAGAAGAAAGAGAAGAAAAACGAAAATTAAGAAAAAAGGAAAAATTGCAGGTTTTTGGAAATATATCTAGGTTGGAGTTCCCTAATTTGTGTAGATCTTCCATTGCAAGTCACAAGGAGTTTCCTAAATCTTCAATCTTGGGTGGTAAGACTCTCTTTTATTTCCTAATTTTTCATGGTTTCCCATTTCCTTTCCTTCTGCTTTCCTATTCTGATTCCTTTCTCATTCCTAATCTTTCATATTTCCTATTTCCTTTTTTCTTATATTTTCTTAGTCAGATTCCTTTTCTTCCCTTTTCCAATTATCACGTTCCCCCCCCTTTCCTTTGTTCACCACGTTTTTTTATCTATTCATCTTCATTTAACACATTTCATTTCATTCCTCATATATCATGGATCGTACAATTTCTGGTTTTTAAAGATTGCCACATCTAACATTATCTCTTGGTCTTTGTTGAGTTTCAAAAAAGAATACTATAGGAAACAAGCTTGAGTAGTAAAATGAGAGTTGAGTGGTGAGGTCCTTTGATAATTGCTATTACCTTCCTCCTTTTGTTTAAATTGACATTTTAGATTAGAGATGAGTGGGTGAAAATTCAACAAAGAAGACTTCAACATAGATATCAAAGTATTCATGAAGGCCATCAGAGATGAGTTCTTAAAACTCAAGATGGAAGTTGAAAACTTAAAGTCATCTAAAGCATCCGGTAGTGATGAAGATGTGATTAGATCTTGTTCGTCATCATCAAAGAATAGGGGTAGATCTTCAAATTATGATGTCAACATATTTGACCCAAAGATAAAGTACCCCACTTTCAAAGGAAACACAAGTCCAGATACATATCTTGACTGGGAAATGAAGTTTGAGCAAATTTCCAGACTGAATGATTTGCTTAAAGAAAAGAAGGTAAAAGTTGCTTCACTTCAGTTTACTGACCATGCTATTGTTTGGTGGGAAGATTTAGAGCTTAAAAGGTGACTTAAAGACAAAGGTCCACCTCAGACATGGGAGAAGTTAAAGAAACTCATGCGCAAAAAGTATGTTCCCAGTTACTACTACTGAGAGCTAAATAGAAAGTTGCAGTTATTTACCCAAGGCTCTATGGCTATGGATGAGTATGTACATGAGCTTGATCTTCTCAAGATGCAAGCTGGAGTACAAGAAGGAGAAGAAGCAAGCATGATCAGAATAATTGATGGCTTAAGGCCCGAAATTAGAGACAAAGTAGAGATGTACACTTTTGTTGATAAGGAAGAGTTGGTGCATAAAGCCATTAAAGTTGAGTAGCGAATTAAAGATAAATGCTCTAAATCCTCATCTTTTGGCTGAAAGGACTCTAAAACAAGCTCCAAGTGGAAGGATTCTAAGGCTAAGGATGAAGCTAGACTCACACCGAAGGCCAAGTAGGAATCCAAGCCTAAAATTGATGGTGGTACGAAACTCGACTCTAAAACTTTCACTTCTAATAAGACCAGTTCTCTTCAATGTTTTAGATATCATGGAAAGGGGCATATTGCTTCCCAATGTTTCAATAAAAGAGCTATGATTGTCAAAGATAATGGCAAGTATTACAATGTTCATTATAGTGATGAAAGTGGTGATGAGATGCCCTCATTGTTGAGATAATGTTTTGATAACGACAATTATGTTTTTGAAATTATGATAAAATTAAATGTTTTCACAAACATTTTATATGATTTTCGAGTTATAGTGAAAGTGTTGAGAATACTCGAGTAATGAGGATCAATACTCAAGTACCATTGAACAAAATATGCTTTCAAAACTCAACACTCTCAAGTGAACTCAAGTTTTGGTGAAAGTATTGAGAACACTCAAGTACTGAGTCTCAATACTCAAGTATCGAGTGACAAAACAGGTTTTAGAAAACCAATACTTTCAATGGAACTCAAGTTTTAGTGAAAGTGTTGTCAACACTCAAGTATTGATATACAACACTCGAGTATCGAGATTTAAAACTGCTTTCAAAACAAAACACTTTCAACCAAGACTCGAGTTATTTTTGATAGTGTTGACAAAACTCGAGTACTGTGAAACAAAACTCTAGTATCAAGCTCAGAAAATCTTTTTGAACTTCAATACTTCTTTGAAAACTTGAAGTATTAGCAAAAGTGTTGCTAATACTCAAGTATTGAGAAATAGAACTCAAGTATGGAGTTGAGAAAATCTTTTTGAACTTCAATACTTCTTTGAAAACTTGAAGTATCAGTAAAAGTGTTGCTAATACTCGAGTCCTGTGAAACAGAACTTGAGTATCGAGCCTAAAATTTGTCTTCCAGGCTGAATACTCTAAAGGAAACTCGATGAGCAATAGAAGTGTTGATTTCAAATACTTAAAACTTGAGTATTAGAGCATAAAACTTGAGTATCAAAAGACTAGTAAAGTTTTGCTTGACATAACCATAGTTAAACTCGAGTTTTATTGTCTAACACTCAAGTAATGACAATACTTTTGTTAGAACTCGAGAAGCATTGAAAGTATTATCTCAAGTTGACTCACAAACACTCTAGTATCTCTATAATACCTCGGGTAATGAGATTACTTCCAAGCTTTATCTTTAAAACTCGAGTAACAACAAAAGTGTTTTTGAATTCTTCACTATTATTTCTCACAAACACTCGAGTACTCTTTTTCTGATAGTGATTCAGAATGTCAAAAATTTTTGTTGTTCTCAAATCTTTCCTTTTTTATGCTTCATTTATTTGAATCCTTTCTGCTCTCATAACTGTTCCTTTATTTTAATGATTAACAGAGAATGGGTCGCCTGATTGTCACACCGGAAAAGCATTCAATGGATAAAAACTTAGGAGACGACCATACTTTATGTCAGAAGCATTTAATGCGAGAAGCTGAACGAAGAAGATGAGAGTGATGTAAACAAACTTGTTTCTAACGGACATTTATTACTTTTCAACCCCTCAAGAAGCATCTAGAAGACATCTTTATGCACCAAATCAGATGAAATTTCATTTTTGAATAGTTTCCTATTTTTTTGTATTAAATAAGGTTGTCTGGTCAAAGATTGTCTTTTACTTCAAGTTTAAGTAGTTTCCTTATTTGTTTAGGCTTGAATGGTGCCAATTAGATCAATCAATCATCATAAAGGCATCATTATAGCATTTATGGATTAGGGTTTAGCATTCTAGAGTGTTCCATGGTGGCCTTAATATAGGCTGCGTTTTGTATTGAATTTTCATTTTTGAATGACATTTGTTTTGAGAATTATATTATCTTGTGAGCTTTGCTTGCATCCTCATATTCTCGTGTGAATACTCTGATAGTATCAGGGGCTAATCATCCTTGTGGTGTCTTTATAGCTGGGGTTGTAAGAGATAGGTTCTCTTAAGGTCCTACCTACGATCTTCATCCTGATTTTCTTAATTGTTTCTAGATGATCCATTTTCGATCTTATATTAGACTGTGTTCGATAGTTGGGTCAAGTGACTCATGATCTCACCATTCTTCAATGTAAGTGCTTCCATCTTTTTGTTAATGTCAGAGTTATCCTTCTACATCCCTTGCAAGATTGTGGTGATAGAGACAAATCTATCGTCACTCTCCTTTAGGCGTCCCTCAATATTGGTCATTTGTGTTGTCATGCTTTCCAAAAGTTCCATCAGCTCTTGGTGGCTGCTAATGAACCATGTTGTTGTTTGATGTGAGCATTGCAGCTTGAGAATGACCTTGGTAGGCACTTGATGAAGCACCAGCTTGATGAAATTGATTTCCTTGCCCAAATTGGAATTGCGTGGCTTTGTTGGTTCCCCCACCCCACTTGAAGTTGGGATGATCTCTCCACCCTTGGTTGTAAGTGTTGAAGTAGGGGTCTCTTTGTGAATATTGCCCATCTCTACCTTGCTATAGAGCATTAGCGTCCTCCATCAGCCCTGGGCATTTCTGAGTGAGGTGCATGGGAGAATCACAGTGCCCACAAGTGGAAGCTACCATAGCAAGGGATTGAGATTTTGTGGGTCACACACTATCAACCGTGCTTGAAAGCCTTCAAATATCTTGAGCAATTTTCACCAAAAAAGGATCTCTATCAGCTTTATGTTCCCTTTGAGGTCTCTAGGGCTTGCATGTTGCTGATTCAAAGCAAAAGTGCTAATTAATTCCCATGCAAGCCCAGGCTCCATATTTTCTACTGAACCATTCGCAGCGGCATCCAAAACTTGAGCATCATAAGTTAGGAGTCCTAATAAACTCTAATATTTACATGGTTTTCCTACCTAATTTTGGGGCATTCTGTAGCTTTCTCACCCTGTCTGGCGATAAATTGAGCATTTCATGCTTTTATTGGTCATACATTACATATGCACTAAAACTAAGGGGAAAATTAGTAAATTATCTCTCTCAACTCTATATGCCTTTGAACTTCAGTGTTTGATTCTTTAACAAAGCCCTCTTTGCTATTGTTACAGGTCTTTGGGAGAGATATTCAAGTGCCTGAAGATGAAGCTGAAAGAATTATAGTTCATGATGGGAAGAAACCTACCAGGAGAGTGCGACCAGACCTTATGATTCACGACATTATACATTTGGGTCACGACATTATGACATTTGAGTCGTGACCTAATTAGATGAAAGTGTAGCTATGTGTTTTGGATTAGGTCAGCAGCTGTCATCTAACAAAAGGGAGCCACCACGAAAATGAACCACATTCTGCAGATTTGGAGAATCAATCTTGGAGCCAATTTTCCTCTCTGAAGCTACCTTCCATTGTGCCCATCTTCCTCCAATTTTCTACCATTCCATCTCCATTTTCCACCTTCCCAACTATCCCAACCTACCTCACCACTCCTTCCTGCATGTTTCATCTTCTCCTCTTCATCTTCTCATGGCAGAACGTAATGGTAATTGTTGATGCGTCCTTGAAACTATGAGAGGCTAAAACCTTAGCCTCTTGGTGATGGAGACCAAGGCTTGAGCTCTGGGATTCATCAAGGAGTATTCTTAGTCCAATCTTGTATTTGAATATTTGTAGAGATCTTTAGGTTTAAGGATTTCCACTGTTATGCAATTGATGTTTACAAATTTTTGAACCTATGATTGGGCTATGTATTTGGATTGGTTTTGTTCATGTTGATTAGAATTTATATATATATATATTTTAGACTTTATCCCTTATGTTCTCCTAGTTGTCAATGATTGTTGGTAATTAGTTGTTTATTTGGTTTATGTCATTGTGATTGCAATTCATTGAAGGCATGAGCATCATTTATCCCTTTACATTTTGAGTGGCGCTAAACAATGTTTTAAGAAATGTTTATTGACTTGGATACAAGCAATTTGCATTAATTGAAATGTTGGATCTAAGTGATTTCTTAGGCTTTCTTAATTGAACTTAGAAGGATCAAACTCCCGTATTCAAATTAGAGCAAGGAAAGTTAAGCTCCCATTGCTGAGAGTCTACTCATCATATCCCCTTTAATCCAAATTACAATTCCACTTACTGAAAAGAGCAAAAACATTTTATTACATTTATTTGCAATACATCATGTTTACTTAAACCCAAAACCCCCTTTTATATACTCAAGTTCACATGTTTTCAATAACGAATTTAGTATAGGATAATCAATAAACAGCTTCTCGAGAAGAACGATTGGTTGCCCACTGTACTACATTACTTTTGGGGCAATCATCTGTATCAAACCAGAAGCGACAAAACTATGTCCGATCAAGTCCATTGTAGAAATACTGGACTAAATGATCTTATAGGATTTGATGGTTGGGGCATCTAGTGGGCATCTCTTGGAATCGACTCCCATATTCAAAAAATGATTCATATGCTTCTTGCTTTGCAGCTGATATCTCTTTGTTGGCAACTTAGATCTTAGCGGAGGGAAAGTACTTGTCCAAAAAGGCTTTCTTCAAGATGGTCCATGATTGATAAACATTGTCAACATAGAGTGGTAGATTCATATACCATTATTTTGCCTTGCCTTCCAGAAATAGATGAAACACTTTCCACAACACATCGCCAATGAGGTGGAGATATGGATTTTCACCTGCAAGTCCATTGAACTTAGGCAATGAGAGTATCAATTGACCCTTTAACTTAAAATCATCATTAAAAGTAGGGAAACCACCAGGCATAGGATCAAAGTTGCCATTAGATTGTGTTAACTCTTTAATAGTCCTACCCCTAGGTTAGCCATTAATTCTATTATACCCATTATTTTCCCCTTGATCTTTATGACCATTCCCGTTATTAGGTTTGTTAAGATTTCCGTTGCGATTCCCAAGACCAATAGGTGGGGGTAATTCAGCCATGATTTCCTCTTCTACTTCCTCACTCTCACTGGATGAATGGGGAAGCTTATGCAAAGTGGGTGTATTGGGGGCTTGATTCACACTTTGTCTTTTAAAATTCCTTGGTGGTTGAATAAAAAGAAATATTTACCCAAGGATTGCACTATAGGGTTCTGTTAGAATAGGATTTAACCAAAAGGGGGCTGAATTGGTAGAGTTAAAAAAATAAAAACAACTTCAGAGAAACAAAGAAAGTTTGAGTAAAGATGTTGACACAGAGATTTATACTAGTTCAGTCCTTCAGACCTACATCCAGTCCTCATATACCTTTGAACTTTTCAAATCTACTAGGAACAATATAACAGGCTTTTCGTGTCTTTACAATCTGAAAGACAAATTGTCCTCTTTTCACTTTCAAATAAATAGAGGATCATACTCCCCCTTTTTCTTTGTAATGAAACCAACCCTCCCAATGTTCACAACCTTGAGTTCCCCTCCTGGAAATACAATATTTGAATAAAGGAATTCTCTCAACAAAATTTAATGCTAAGTACTGAGTAATTGATGATAGTATGAGTGGAACAAAGGAAGGAGGTGGACGAATGATATTTCGTTGGTAGGTCTATTGTTTTCTTCCATCTTGAATGCTCTTCTATTTATAGTTGGTGGCAATAAATATCTGTTAGATAGAGCTTCATTTCCATTACTCTTAGCTTCATTGTTCAATGTTGTGCATTGAATGCTTCTGACACATAGTATGGCCATATTCAGAATTTTTTTGGTCCGTTGAGTGCAGGCCAGAGAAGCAATCAGATGACTCATTCCCTGTTGCTAAGTAGGAAAAGTGAGCATTTATGAGTTCAGAATGGATTCAAATAAATGAAGCATGAAAGAGGAAAGATTATGAATAAAGTTGAATTTCTGACAACCCAAGATATTGTCAGTAAGAGTAAGTACTCGAGTTTTATTGATAATACTCAATGTTGTTGGCAAAACAATCCTGTGAAATCTCATTAATTTGAAGAGTACACGAGTTTTATTGATAACACTTGAGAGTTCACAATACTTTTAAGATATACTTGAGTTTTGAAATAAGTATTGTTATAAAACATAAGAACACTTTTGTTGATACTCGAGTGTTTAAGACAAAATTAGATAGTGCTGACAATACTCGAGTTCTACCAGTGATACCCGAGTGTTTGTGAGGAAATTTGTTGTTAATACTTTTATTGATTCTCAAGTATGTACGAAAGTGTTGTCAATGCTCGAGCATTGGAAATGAAAATCAAGTTTTAATATGTTCTTTGAAGATAATTGCTTGTTTGACTCTCGATACTCGAGTTATGTGAGTATTGTGATTTCTTTTGATCCTCGAGTATCCTTTGGAGTATAAAGTTTAGAAAGAAGGTTTTGAGCTTGATACTCGAGTATTGTTTCATAATACTTGAGTATTATCAACACTCTTATGAATACTCGAGTTTCTAATGAAAATATTGAAGTTCAAAAGTATTTTTACAGCTCAATACTCAAGTATTGTTATGTAGTACTCAAGTATTGACAATACTTTCATGAGTACTCGAGTGTTCTTGAAAGTGTTATGTTTTGAAATTAGTTTTTCTCCATGATACACATGTATTGAAGCTTAATACTCAAGTATTGTTGGTACTTTCACTAATACTTGAGTGCCATTAAAAGTGTTGTGTTTTGGAAACTGATTTTGTTCAACGATACTCGAGTATTAAGACACAATACTCGAGTGTTGTCAATACTCTCACCAATACTTGAGTGTCATTGAAAGTGTTGAGTTTTGAAAGCTGAATTTGCTCAATGATACTTGAGTATTGAAACTTAATAATCAAGTGTTGTCAGCACTTTAACCAATACTTTGAGTGTTATTTAAAGTGTTGTGAAAAACAGTTTATTTTGAAAACCAATTCATAAGCCCTGTAAAAACATGTTTGTCATCATCAAAACATTATCTCAACAGGTGCAACCTTGGGTTGCTCACTTAAACAGAGCCTTTTATTGATGCTCTAGGCTAACTATGTGTCATAAAATACAAAACTGAACTTAAAAGGGGGGTTTTAGTTTTCATCAACATAATGGACTAAACTAAAATTTACAAATATACTTGTTTTCGGATTTTTGGGATTAAGCAATGCAACAAAGATTATCAAAATTCAAATGCGATAAATTTCCTCTTGAAAATGGGCTTAGGCTATCGTGGTTCAAAATGATTAGCAAGAGTAAAAATTCACTAAATTCCTTGATGAAAATCCCCAACAACTCGTTGAGTCTAGGATATCACTTAATGAATTCATTAAGTAAAAATCCCATTTAAGTTCACTTAGCCCGTGCAACAGAAAATAGAATGAATGCAACTATCTCAATGAATCATCTCTAACCAGAAGATCATGCACAACTCATGTAGAAACCAAAGAGAATAGAAGTGATTTCAAGGAGAATATATTAAACTGTATATTGAAGTGCAAAAGTTCTACATTCATCAATTTCTTGGCACAAAATAAATCACCCTGATTACAACTAGAATCAAGAGTTCCAGCTAACAATCATAAATCCTAAACCTAGAAATTCAAAGATTAAAGCCAGGATGGAACTTTAGATACTCCCCTCTTTAGCCCAATGAACTCAAGCCCTTGCCTATCTCCAACAAGAACAAAGATGCCTAGCCACTCATGGCAAGATGAAGCTTCTCAACTTGATGAACTTCTGAGCTCCCAGGGTGGAAAACAATGGAAGGATGTGTGTTAGGGTTTGGTTGACAGTGGAAGGAGAAGAAAAACAAGAATGAAAGTGAATGAAAGGGTATGCAAGGATGTGGTGTCCCCCCAGCAATGAACTTTACCCTAAATAGGGTTATCCCTCGGTTTGGAGCCATTCTGGGTCGGTTTCTATGATTGAGTAAGTTAATTTTCGAAATGGAGATCGGGTCAGGCATGCTGATATGAAAACTTCACAGGGGTAAATTGGTCTAGAGCTGTCTAGCAGCTAGTTCTAAGACTTCACAGTGGTGAACTATGGCCGAGAGAGCTGGTGAAGTATGTTTCTTCGCCGCAGCGAACTGCTTCAGTCCCCTTATGATGCCTGCGTGCTGCTCTTCACTTCCGGCTCCCGCTAAAGTACTCTATAATGAACAAAAATAGCTTAAAGTATCGATTGCCCAAGATTTACTTTGAATAAAGTTAGTAATTAATCAAAGACAATTATTCCTTAAGCTAGGCTGAAAAAAGAGACTCTAACTTACAATTAACCACAATTATGATAAAAAATGAGTTGAGAAGTTTGCCAAATACCCTAAAGATAACATGGAAATTCAATAACAAATAGAGCTCAATCAGGGGTTCAGTTTCTCTACCTCTCCTACCTCTTCGTCCTCTTCGCATACAATCACTTCAAAATCACACATAAGCAAAGCTTAAAGAAAAATTGCAACAAAACTGATATTTACCAATATTTGGATTAAAATGAATGCAAACTCAGTGAATTTAAATAGTGCTCAGCGTTTTTGAGGTGTAGTAAGTGCATACACTCTCACAATATGTGCAAAAACCAAATATGTTAGAAAGAAACAGTCTTGGACACTTAAGCCATGACTTTTGTGCTTTAGGTTGCGATTAAAAGTGTACCGAGGTCATCTAGGATGGAAGAATGAACACTTAGAAAATTTTGGTTGAAAAAGTGTACTTAGGTCACGATTTATATGTACCAGGTCACGACTTAAAATATACCAAGAGCAATTCCTGGAATGAGAATTCTATATGTCACGACGAGAATGATAGTAGGTCACAACTTTAGTGGTACTGAAGCTGCTTTAGAAAAACAAGTTCAAAAACTCACTAAGTTACTAAGCCTAATGCTTGTAGCTATGCACAAATAGTTACAACCTTATAGCAATTGGCCAAATACTTAGGATCCAATAAAAACAAATGTTTTGCACTATGTAACAGTGTAGATGCAAAAGTATAAAAGAAAACCAAGATATTTGTTTGTATTTCTGTAAAATTTGTATGCTATGCAATGTCGAAAGTTGAGAGTTAAATCTAAAACTCAAGGAGAATCAACCCCAAGTCAACAATGGCGATAATAACCAATTACTTGGCTCCTCAGCAATGGTGCCATTGATCGGAACAGGATCGTCGCCTTCGGTTCAATTCAAGATGGTTGCACCAAGATAATGTAGTATAGTGGGAAACCTATCATTCTTCTCGAGGAGCAGCTTATTGGTTATCCTAGCCTATATTGGAAATTAAAAACATGTTGAACTGGGTATGAAAAGGGGGTTTGATTTACAAAACAAAACTGTGATGCATAACAGAGAGAATGTTTGTAGTAAACCTTATTGGTTTTTTTAAGAATTGAAGGTATGCTTTGGATTAAAGGGGATACTGATAAAATAGGCTCTTAGTGATGGGAACTTAGCTTTCGTTACTCTTGCTTTGTTATGGGAGTTTAATCTCTATGAGTCTAATCGGACACGGTTTTGTCACCTTACGGCTTGATACAAAATGATTGCTCAAAATTAATGCTGTATAGTGGGCAACCAATCGTTCTTCTTGAGGAGCGGTTTATTGTCTATCCTAGTCTAAATTGGTTATTAGGAACATTGTTGGGATTGAATTTGCAAAGTAAGGGGGATTTAGGCTAAAACTACAAAATGACATGCTAAACTTGCAGTAAAATATTTTTTTGGTGTTTTCTTCAATGATTGAAAGTAAAATTCAGATTAAAAAGGATTATAGTGGATAGACTCTCAGTGATGGAAACTTAACTATCCTTGCCTTGACTAGTTATGGGAGATCAATCCTTCTGAGTTCAATTAATAAATCCTAAGCTATCACTTAGGTCCAATGGTTCAATTAATGCATATTTGCATGAATCCAAGTCAAACAACATTCCTTAAAGCATTGTTCAGTGCAACTCAGAATGTAGAAAGAGTAATTGATGCTCATGCCTTTGGAAGATTGCAATCACAATCACAGAAACCTAATGCACAACTAATTATCAATAATCATTGATAACCTAGTGAACACAAGGATTCAAATATGAAATTCATATACTTTAATCTGTATGAACAACAATCAATCCAACTACATAGCCAAATCACAAATTTACAGATCTATAAACTGAAGTTCATAGCAATAGAAATCTCTAGATCTAAAGATTTCCACAACATTCAAATACAAGATATGGCTAGGAATACTCCCCAATGAATCTTTGGCTCAATTCTTGCTCTCCATCACCAAGAGGCTGAGGTTCTAGCCTCTCATGATTCCTTGGACGCAGCAGCCATCACTCCTACGCTCATCCATCAGAAGAGGAAGATGAAGATGGAAGTAGTGCAGCAGAAAGTGGTTGCAAGGTAGGGGAAGTGTGGAAGATGGAAAATGGAGATGAAGTGTGCAAAAAATTGAAGAAAGATCTGTAGAATGGAAAGAGAGTGCAGAGAACTCCTCTTGCTTCAGAATTTTTTCCTCCAAAGTGCAGAATGACGTCCCAGTTCGTGATTGTTCCAATTTAGTTAGATCCAGTTGCTGACCTCAGTTCAAAACGCACAGCAGCATTTCCCGTTTCATGTCGTGACTTATAGTAAAATAAGTCGCGACTAAATATGTATATGTCGCGACCCCATTGTGATTTTGTCGCGACCAATTTGGCTAAAAGAGCTCCAGAAGTCATGACATTGTCGCGACTAATGATGTTGTGTCGCGACGTATATGCTCCAGTGGCACTCCAATCAGTCCTAAATGCATCCTCTTCAGTTTCATCTCCAAGCATTCGAATAGCTCACCTAGACATCTGCAAAAGAAATGAAGGGAACATCATTAAAGCATAAAACACTGGGCTGAAATTCAAGTACAACTGGGTGGCACAATTTACTCAGTTTCCCTTCTGTATTAATAAATATGCAATGTAAGACCATGAATGGGGAAAAAGGTCCAACTTAACACAAACTGGGTTGATTAAGCCGTAAAATGTCCCGAAATGAAGCAAGACAACCATGTTAATATTAGCGTTTATCAAAGTCTAATTGAAAAGGCCCAAGCAATCACTTAGGTCCAATGATTCAATTAACAAAAACTCACTTGAATCCAAGTTAATTAAGATTTCTTAAAACATTATTAAAGATTACTCAGAGTGCAAGTGGATGAATGATGCTCATGTTCTCAATAGATTGCAATCACAACTACATAAACAAAATGAACAAATAACCACCAACAATCATTGACAATTAGATAAGAACAAGGAATCAAATCTAAAATATATGTATATATATGAATCAAACATGAAACATCATCCAATGCAAATACATAGCCTAATCAAAATATTACAATTATGTGATCGTAGTTCACATAGCAGTGGAAATCCCTAAATATAAAAATGTCTACAAGTGTTCAAATGTAAGATTAGACTAGAAACACTCTCCATTGAATCATAGAGCTCAAGCCTTGTTCTTCATCACCAAAAGGCTAAGGTTCTTGCCTCTCAGAGCTCAAAAAATGCAGCTGCAATAATAGGTAGTTGCTGCCATAAGAGAAATGAAGAGAAGGATGCATGGAAAAGGCTTAAACGATTGTGAATGGCGGAAGATGATGAAAGATGCTGAGAAATAGAAAGAGAATGAATGGAACTTGTTCATTGCTTCAACGAGGGAGAAAGCTGGCTCTAGGTCTTGCAAATCTGTAGAAATGGGCTCTGCTCTTCCCTTAGTTATAGGAGGTTGCTGACCTAATCCAAAATTCATAGCTGCATTTTCACACTATGAGGTTTCGACTTCAAATGGACTAGGTCACAATTTGAACATGAGTACATTGCAGCTTGAAAGATCAACACAGCCTCTAACATTACCTTCAAGTTACGACCTATGAGTTTCAGTCGTGACTCAAAAGGCATAGTGAAATTCCTTCCTTTTGGTGAAATGTAGGTGCTTTAAAACTCATCCTTGGGCTTGAATATCTCCTCCACATGCCTGCAACAAAAGCAAAGAGCCTTGTTAAAGAATCAAACACTGAAATTCGAAGGCATATATAGTTGAAAGAGATAATTCAATCCTTTTCCCCCTTGTGTCAGTAAATATGCAATGCATGGATTGATGTAGACAAAGGAGACTTAAATGCATGCAAGACAGAGTAACAGTGTCATAGAATGCCCAAAAATAGGTAGGAAAGGCATGTAAATATTGGTATTAATCTAGGGGCTTAGAGTTAACAGAATAGCACTATTAGTATATTGTATGAAAGAGCAAAAAGAGTATGTATTTATGTGATAAAGGTTATTGGTGAAAAGTTATTGCATCATATATTAGTGGAACTTAGAAGATGGACCTTGTGGAACAATCTTATAAACTTGGAAAGGAAGTTGTCAAAAGGCTTGCAAAGCAAGCAATTTTAAAAGAGGATGGAGGATAGCCAAGAGGCCCAAACAGAAAAAGAAGAAAGAAAAGAAGAGAGAGGGCACATGGAAGGAGAAGAAAAGGAAGAGAAAAAGAGAAATGTGGTCGGAACCCTGAGGTAAGGACTGAACTTTGGTATGAAATCTTCTTATTCTTCAGTCCTTTGGCCTATGAAACTTGTTGGTAGCTGGATTATAGCTGTTTAAGTTTGTTCTGGAATTTTGGAAGTTGATTGGAAGCTAGAATAAGCAAGTATATGGAGAGAAATCATGAAAATCCAATTTCCCATTCCTATGGTGATTTTCATTTTGTTCTGGATCAAGGGAAAGGAAGTGGATTTTGATGATTTTGATTCTTCCAGTTTGTTTAAAATGAGAAATTATGTAGGATACAAGTGAGAAAAAGGAATTTAGAAGCATTAGAAGGGAAATTGGGGACGTTAGAGTCCAAAGAGTCAAAGTTGAGGGATAAGAGGAAAGCAGAGTTTTGAATTAATATATTGCATTCCAATTGTCATTTGGTAATGGAATACATAATGGTATGATGTAGGTGTTGGATATATCAAGGGAGCCTACTATACTCTGGAGCTTAAAGCAGAGCAAGTTTAGGATCACCTAAGACCCATAGGTAGCGAATTTAATAACTTATACGTTAATTTTGCTATTGATTGTTATTTGTGATTAGTAGCCATGATGATTGTTCTATTTGAATCATGCAATGTTGAACATGCAATCTTTACTTGTTTTATGCCTTGGCCATGGGCAAATTTTGAATTAGTTGCATGTAGTAAGATATGTTCATGTTCATGGCTAGTTAGTTTCATAGGTAATGATTATGTATGTTAATGTGTTTGTTTGTATAATTTTCTATTGAGATTTCCAAGAAATCTCATTCTCCACTAAACAATAACCCTCTAGGTCAAGGATCTAACGAAGGCAAGGACAAGGAGGAGTGCTAAAGGAGGAGAATTGGCATCAAGTTGTTGGGAAAGTGTGATTATGAGATAAAGTTGTACTATTGTTCTAAAGATGTGATATGGCATTTGGTATGTTAGAACCTTTATTGGAATGTATCCTATGTGAATATCAATATTGAAGTTATTTATGTTGAGTATAAGTTGATTGCACTAAGTGTGGACAAGTGTTGCATGTTAAGTGCTATATTAAAGTTGTTTTTAGCCTCTATTCAACTTGGCCGCGGTGAACCCGAAAGTTGGCCATGGTGAAAGCCTCCCGAGAAGGCTTTCTCTTTGATTTGCAAAAGTTGGCTGTAGTGAAGTCTAAAACTTGCTACAACGGGTCTCATAGAGAACACAAATAAGTTATAATAGGTAGTGAAAAGTGAATATTCTCACAAATTCTGGAATTAATTGAACAATAAAGTGGATAAATGAGTGGTTTTTACCCTGTAAAGGATTAAATAAGCTTTAATTAGATACCTGATCCACTTGATTTGGAGTTTTCTAGAATCATTTATGATTTTTTCAAAGTTCGTTGAAATCTCAAGATTTTTATCAAGTGAACAGTAATGAGAAATAATAATGTGATGAATGGTCTAAAATTTCACTATAACATTAATTCTAGGCATGATAAGGAATTCAAGTGGTTTAGTTATGGTCTCTTTAGGGTATAATAAGTAACAAAAAGGGACATTACAATTTTCCCATTTCGCAAGCATCACAGACTAAATGATTTTTGAATTTAAGTTTCAGAAGACCTCAAACTAAGTCATTTTTTTATCAATCTGTCAAGTTGATTCATGTTCACATAAGCTAAACACTTGTGCCATGACCGACTTTCATTAGATTGACTAACAAAGCATGAATCACTAAAAGTACATACTAAATCAAGTGTATAACAGTAACTATCCCTTGGTTTTCTTAGTTGAATGTTTAGCTTCTCTTTGTTAATCTGGAAATCCTTTTTGTTGACAATGAAGAATTCTTGTGAGTCAAAGAAAACCTAGTTATCTTTCTTAGTGCTTTGGCTTACACTTAGAAGGTTGTGGCACAATCCTTCTATGTGGTATACATCTTTCACTAGTAATCCATTTGCAGTTCCAATTTCACTAATTCCAACAATTTTCTCATATTGGTTTCCTCCAAAACTGACTTTTCCTCCATCTTTTGACTTTACGTTGACCAATTTGCTTTTGTCACCTATCATGTGTCTTGAGCATCCAGTGTCAATATACCATTTGTTTGGTTTGGATACTTTGAGACACACTTGTAGTATAATAGTTAATAGCTTTAGGTACCCAAATTATCTCGAGTCCTTTTGGGTTAGTTGAATGGATCTTTGGTTCATAGAAACCCTTTATTACCCATTTGTACATCCTTATTGATTTTATTTTTCTAAAATAACTTGATGTAGTGCTATGATTTTTTCTATTACAGTAGTTACAAAATACAAAAGATTTAGATGTATATACAGATTTTTTAAAAAAGTTGAGGTAATTTCTTCCTCCTTCTCTTTTCAGTCCCTTTTGTAATCAAACATAGAATTATATCCTAAACCAATTTGATCATTTGTAATTTTTTAACTCTTGAGTATGACTTGGAGTATTTCACTTCCCTTAGTGAATTTCTCTTGAGTCTTAAGCATTCATTTTCCTTTTTCAAGATAGGAAATTTTCAACAAATGACTATGGTTTCATGAATCATAAGTTTTTCAAGACTTTTAACTTTCTTTCTAAGAAGAGCTAATTTTTAATATCCTCAATTTTCTGTAACCGAGGATAAGGGCTGAGTAAGGGGCTACAGAGTAATGAAGGGTCTGGAGAGTGAATAGAATCATAAGAGATGCCAAGGGTGCCATTTTGCAAGCAAATATATGCGGGATGGAAAACATGCAATTAACAACAGTGTAGTTAAGGCATGTGACATCACCTCCGCATGAATAGATAGAAGAGAAAGAATAAAGAGATGAAAAGGAAGAAACAAAGACATTTTCATCGCTAGAGTCAAACCATGTGGATTCATCTTGTAGCTCATGTTCAATGCATGCATCATCAAAGGTAATGTCAATAGTATTTACACCTAGAAGGGAATGATTCTCATAGGGGTGTTTCATGGCTTCGTACATGTTAAAATGAAATTTATGATCCCCAACCTCCTTTGTAATAGTTCCCTCCTTCATGATAATGATGGTATTAGCAGTTCTTAAAAAGGGTCTTCCTAAGATCAAGGTGGAGTCATGAATATTCTCAATAGACATGTCAAGAACATAAAAATCTACTAATGTGAAAGTTTGCTGTGGTGAAGTACTCCCGAGAGGGTTTCCTACCATGTTAAAACTAGTTGGCCGCAGCAAAGTAAGAGGGTTTCCTTCCACGTTAAAACTAGTTGGTCCTAGCAAAGTATGTAGATGGCCGTGATGAACTACCATAGACAGCCCGTGATAGTATACTGAGATGCAAAAATGCAAAGTATGGAGAAATGAGGAATATAAGTATCTTTGTATTTCCAAAACTTTATGCTATGCAAATGCAAACCTATTCTATGAACAAAAATGAACCTATTTACCTAAAATGCAACCTAACAAAGGCTCTCTACCCCCAATGAAATAGCAAGGCAATTGACACAAGTTAACCTAAAGAACCAATTGCTTGGCTCCCCTGGCAACGGTGCCATTTGATTCACATTTTGTCTTTAAAATTTCTTTCCCTTGGAGGTTGAATAAAAAATCCTTATCCAAGGATTTCACTATAGGGTGCAACCTTGGGTCGTTCTCTTAATCGGAGCCTTTAAGCTAATGTCTTAGACTAACTATGCATCGTAAAATGCAAAGCTGAATTAAAAGAGGGGTTTTTAGTGCTTTCAATCATAGTAATGACTAAGAAGAAATATACAAATGTACTCATTTTTGAATTTTCGGGAAATAGTGATGCAATAAAGTAATCAAAGTTCAAATGATGAAGAATTCCTCTTGGAAACTGGACTTAGGCTATCATAGTTTGAAATTGATTAGGTGGAGCAATGATTCGCTAAGTTTCTTTGATAAAAACTTCAATAACTCATTGAGTCTAGGATTTTACTCAAAGAACTACATTGACTAAAATCCCATTTAAGTGCTCTTAGTGTGTGCAGCAGAAAATGAGCAATTGTTTCAATGGAATCAAACTTCAACTCAGAAGACTATGCATAAATAGGAATGATTTCAAAGAAAATATATAAGACTACATTTATTGAAGCACAAGAGCTCTACATTAATCAGCTCCATTGCACAAAATAATGATTCCAACTGATTACAACTACAATCAAAATTTCCAGCTACAAATCACAAATCCTAAACCTAGAAGTTCATAGTCTATAGCAATAATGAAACTTTAAATACTCCCCTTCTATCCCAATGAACTTGTAATACCCTTAGTTTTATCCCATTCACATACCTAGTAGAAGCATTTGGAATCACTTTAGTTGGCCATACCTTGTGAAAAATGAAGGATGAAAATTTTTGCTTTTGGGTTACCCTTCATAACCCTCTAAAAATGACCTTATCTTTGAAAAATCATATTAATTGTAGAAAAATCAAAATTGAGTGATTCCAAGATCCATGGGAATATAACTAGATAAAATTGAGAGAGAAAATAATTTTTGGACATTTTAGTTTTAAAATCATGCCCAGTTTCAAATTTCAAAAGTTACTGTTCATTTGGCCATTTTTAATTTTTCCAGTATTTTTGCCCAAATTTGGAAGGTCATATCTCTCAGCACGGTTATCGAATTTGGAAAAATTATCACTCATTTTAAAGGGAAAAACTATATATTTGGTGGTAAAATATCACATCCTAACTTACTTGATTTCTTCAAAACGAATAAGTCAACTTTAAGTCCATTTTGTTAACTTTTATCCCCTTTTTGTTCGTACTTGGTCCAATTGAAGTGTGATTGCCTTAACTTGTAAAATTAATTCCTTTGGAGAATTTTGACCTATTCTAGCATGATTTGAAATAAATCTACAACTACACATGCTATCACTTATAAACAACACATAATACCCTTATGGGTATTTACAACTCTTCACAAAATGCTCATCAAATAGTTACCAAAACTCCAAGCATTCTCCTCCTTTCTTCTTCTCTTCTTGGATAAAGATAGTCCTAGGGTTTGGTTACATTGATTGGGTAAGATTCTTGGGAATTTTAGTAGCATAAGCAATCATTATTCAATCACATACATGCATTAAAAACATGATACATGCATATACTTAATCAGCATGAACCTTGAGAATGGATCACCATGCATACCTTATATGTCAAACCATATAACATAGACCAAGGCATCATGGCATAAGAGCAATCTTCATCATACCATAACCTTATCATTCACACCATGGCATAATATCCAATTCATAGCAAAGCAAGTAATCACACAATTAAATACAATGATATGCAATCAAAACAATAATTGCTAATCTACCTTTTTATCCTTTCTTTTCTTGGTCCCTTTCTTGTCAACTCTTTCCTTCATGTCCAATGGTCCTAGATAACATCACATAAAGGTTACTAACTCATTTGGACCACTATAGCATCACTTCTTCATAGCTGTACTTAACTTGCTCTCTTTAACCCTAACTTTGTACTTTTGCATCCATGGGTTTCAAAATTAATCTAACATGCTTCTCCCATATAATTTTGCATGTATATTCCATTTTTAAGGTCAAATAGTTCAAAAGAAACCTCCTTCCCTTTTAATTACTCAAAACAGCAGCTTAAGGGAGCTGTTGCATAAAATTTCAATCTTTGTTTCTAATGCTTCCAAACTTGGTTTCTCACTTATACCCTACACAATTTTTCATTTTAAACTCAATGGAAGCATCAAAATCATCGAAAACACATTCCTTCTTCCATTTTCCCTACAGACTGAAACAGTATAGAAAAATTGCAACAACATGATTTTTCAACTTCTCTTGCTTTATACATGCATAATCTTACTTCTAGACTATTTTCCAATCATTATTCAACATAAAAACACCCATCCTTTGCAGATAAATTTCGTTCAGCAGCCTATGAACAGTGATTTTGTGCCAAAAATTACTCAAATCAACTCAAACCAAGCATCAACATGTAGCAAATTAAGCATAGGGTTGATTGGAACCACTTACCACTTCCAATTTTTTCTCTTTTTTTCTTTCTCACTCTAGCCCCTTTTCCAAACCCTCTCTTGAATCTCTTCAATCACAGCACCATAGCAATAATTACACCAATCAAAAAGAGAGAATAGAGGTCCTAGATCAATTATAGGGAAGGAATCAAGCTTGAATCACCAACTTACCTTGGATTTTTGCTTGGAGTTCCTTCTCTTCTTGCTCTTGAAGACCACAGCTTGCTCCTTCTCTTACTCTCTCTTGTGCTGGTCGTGTTTGGCAGAAAATGGGCTGCAATGAGCGATTTATGATCTATCCTTAAGTTATAAGAATTGTGGGGTCCACTTACAATGACAGAGTAACTTTACACTGATATAATCTACCACTTTAAGTTAATATCACTTCTTGCTTTTCTTCTTTTAATATGAAGACACATTCTCAAGCGGCACATTCTCAAGACACCAAGTGGCACATTCCCAAACTTTGACCAAAATATCAAAAAAATTTACAGAGCCCCAAATGATAGAGAACAACTCACTGATCAATAATCAAGGCTGGTCAAACTTTGACCAAAATACCCTTTGACTTTCCTCAATTTACGAAAATGCCATTGAATTTCCAAAATGACAATTTGGTCCCAAGAATTTCAAATTTACACTTGGGTCCCTATTCAAAATGTTCTTTTGGTCCTTTTCTTTTCAAAATGACATTTTAGTCGATCCTTTCCTTTCTACATCCATATTTTCCCTTTCGTTATTCTTTCTGCCTCTGCACACATTTTCCTTTTATTTTCTTTCACTTTTAACTTTCCTTTGTCAAGCCAAATGCAACATAATTTCCAGAGAATCTTTTTATCTTACAAGAAACTTCATAAAATTGAGTTTGGTAGCATCTATCATTCAGAATGATTACCAAACTTTAGGCCAAGAAATTCGGGATATGACATAACTCAAGCCCTTGTCCATCTTTAAGAGGAGGAGAGGTGCCTAGCCATTCATGAAAGGATGAAGCATCTCAACTTGATGTGCTCCTGAGCTCCCCATTGTGGATGACAACAGAAATGGTAATGTTAGGGTTTCGGTGAGAGTAGAGATGAGAAGAAGAAAAATGAGAGTGAATATGGAGGCTAGGTATGGAGTGGTGGGTGGAATGTATGAAAATTACCCTAAATAGGGTTATCTTCCAGTTTGGGATGGTTTTAGATCAGTTTGTACTAGTGGCTAAGTTAATTTTCCAATTGGGTAGCGGATCCAGTTTGTTGATATGACGGTTTCACTGCGGCCAAGTATTCACTTCACCACGGCAAACTGGTCCAGAGAGGTCCAAGCACTTGTTCTTCAAACTTCGTAGCGGCGACTGAATTAGTAGTTGCGAGGTCCAAGGTTGCAAAACTTGATGCTTCGTAGTGGCGAACTCCTCTATTGATGCTTTTCTTCCAACTCCTGCATGTTTTTTCTTAACTCCTGTCTCCAGCTAGAGTGCCCTAAAATGAATAACGATAATTTAAAGTATCGATTGCCCAGAAATTGCTCTAAATACAATTAGTAATTAATCATGGAAAATTTACCCTAAACTAGGCAAATTAAAAACAGAGACTCTTGCTTCCATTTAAGCACAATTATGATCAAAATGAGCCAAGAAGTACGATAAATACCCTAAAAATAGCATGGAAACTTGTAAACAAGTGGAGCTTAATCAATGAGCATTTTGTTAAAGGTTGCAACTACCCATAAGGGTTTTATGTATGATATATGGATGATAACATGTGTAATGGTAGATTCAATTCCAAGCATGCTAGAATAATTTAAAATTCTCTAAAGCCACTATGATTGTATGTTAAAGTAACAAATTCAATTGGACCAAGTATGAACAAAAGAGGGATAAAAGTCAATAAAAATAGACATAAAGTTGACCATCCCATTTTGAAGCAATCGAGTGAGTTAAGATATAAGATTTTTCCATCAAATACTTTTAAAATGATTGGTAGTTAACCTGGATCCGATAACCACACTAAGATATATGCCCTTCCAAATGTTGGGCAAAAATACTGGAAAAATAGAAAATAACCAAATGAACAGTAACTTTTGAAATTGAAATTAGGTATGATTTTGAAGAGGAATTGTCCAAAAATTATTTTTCCTCTTAATTATATCCAATTATCTTCCCATAGAACTTCAAATCACTTAACTTTGATTTTTCTACAATTAATTATGATTTTTCAAAGATCGAGCAATTTTTAAAATGTTATGAATAGTAACTCGGAAAAAAAAATTTCAAATTCTTTTTTTCACAACTTATGGCTAATTAAATTGATTCCAAATATTTATGCTGGGTATGTTAATGTGATAAAACTAAAAGTATTACAATGCCCCTTGCAAAAAAAAAACTTCATTGCTAAAATTCCACCTAAACCCTTATTTTAAACCGAAATCAATGGTTGTTTGCTAGCAACCTCTCCATTTTATTTCTCATCCTCTTCCCTACTTTCCCCTTTATGATCATTAAATCAATAGAAGCCTTTCAGATTTTTTATAAAATTGTTATCAAAATGTTGGATTATAAAAAGAAAAATTATTAATTAAAACTAAATCCTGATGTAAATAGTTTGATGCTGCAATAAATAGTCATAATAAATCCTAGAAATTCATTTCATTATTGGACAAAACTATATGAGCCAAATTAATGTTTAATTTTCATTACCAAATTAAAATAATGTTTTCTGCTGAAGGTTTTCCTCTTAGACAGCAAAAAGTATCCTAAAAAATCAGAGCCTTTTCTCTAACCTTACGGAGCCTTATCTCCGAACTTGAAGTTTACTTCACCGGTGTGGTGTTACAGTCTTTGTACTGGTTTTTGCCATCGCTCTTTTCTTTTGGCTTGAGGAAGAGTGGTTGCTTTGGTACAATGAATAGGGAAACTAGGGAGATGTATGACCGAAGGTTATAGAATGAGGAGGAGGAAGATGTATTGGAGTTCCAGTGGAAGACATATAAGGAGGGACGACTGGAAGGACATATTTTAGTGGGAAGGATACTTTTACAAGCTGGTATTGGGCTCTGAACTGTGAAAGATATTCTTGTCCCTATCTGGAAGGTGGACGGCAAATTGGAGATTAAACCAATCGGGATGAATACCAATTCTTTCACTTTCAAAAGAAGGGAGGAAGCAGACCGTATAATGGACGATGGGCCATCGTTTATAAAGAATAACATCTTGGCACTTCAGCACAGACCGTCTTTCACTACAGACAGTGAGCTTGAGCTTAATACTTGCACTTTTTGGGTACAGTTTCATGATGTACCACTTGAAGGAATGTCTAGAGTTAACATTAGGACAATGGTGGAAAAAATTGGGAAGGTAACATGTAACACCTTCCTTAGCTTACTTTATTTTATTTTAGAGACCAATTATGAACCACTTTAAGCCTTCCAATTCTTAGAATTAGCTAACCAAGTGAAATTTTAAAACTTTGTAAAAATTACTGTTTACTTGGTAAATTTCAGAATTTTGACCAACTTTGAAAATTCATAACTAATTCTAGAAAACTCGAAATTAAGTGGTTCAAGTCCCTAAAGGAAGATTGTTGAGTTCCCTACAGGAGAAAAATATCTATTTGTCCAATTTCTTAACCGATTAATACAGTTTATTACATGAATAAACACTGTTCATTTGGTCAATTTCCTTTTTCCAGATTTTTCCATCATAACTTTTTGTACAAAACTCCAACTTTAGCAAACTTAGGCTCATTCTAAAGATTGCCATTTGGAAAAGCTCAAGTCATTTGGAAAAGCTCAAGTCATTTGGACTTGATTTGCTTAGATTCCTCACTACCTCAACTTAAGTCATTATTAAGGGTATTGGACCCCTTTGACATTTCTTTAGCATGCTTATTTATTTTCTCTCTATTCATTTATCATCATGGTATAATGAGCTAGCATGCTTTATATGTCTACACAGCACATATCATATATTTATCATTGTAGGGGTTTAGCATACATTTATCCAAAATTTAACATAATTCAATAATCATACATGTGCACCCCTTTCTTTTCAAAAGTAAAAGTCACCCATCTTAGCCTTCAATCTCTTTACTTGCACTTCTTGGAATTGACCTAAAAAGGGGTTGTTTTTGGGAGAATGAGATTCATGGAATCTCAATAGCAAATAACTCTAACTATCACATCAACATGCATAATTATTATTGTGCAATAATACAGGCCATGAATTTAAACATGCATTACTAACCTTAAGTGCCATACATTCACACTTTGCCAAGGCATATCATCATCATCATCAAACATCAAGAAAGAACTTGCATGTTCATATAACACTTAAATAACATTAACATGGCAATTACACAATCAACAATTAATGGCAATGTAAATGTAAAAGTAATATAATGCAATTTATCCTTTAACTTTTCCTTCTTACTTGTCACAATCTTTCCTTGGAAATTTTACTTCCTACAAATAATATAATGCAATTGGCATTAATAATAAGCCATAAACTATGCATTATAACATTCAAAACCTCACTAAAATCTCTCTTGAACTTTAAGGGTCCTAAAGCCCTTAACTT